>VYZQ01022108.1:0-21943 GCA_013400655.1 Mystacornis crossleyi
CCGGGACAGCGTCTCTGCGCCGAGGGGAGGTTGGGACAGACGCGCCGGGAGCCCGGCACCCCGCGGCTCCGGGGCAGCCGTAGCCCGGAGCTGTCGGGGCAAGCCGGGGCTTGCCCGTGGGCGGCTGGCTGCCAGGCTGGTTGCCAGGCTTGGCTGCCGCGGCCCCACGTGCGCGGCTGCGGCCGGGGCGAAGGCGGCCGGGCAGCTGCTTTGTCTCCGCCGTGCTCGGGCGGGGAGTCAGTGCCGGCTGCGAGGGAGGACGTGAGTTCTTTCCAAAATGAGCTCTATGCAGTAGAGGTGGGGTATGCCCGAACTCGGGTGTGCAGCCGGCATTGTTCGGAAGAAAAGTCCGCAGAGGAGTCATTTAAGTACATGTTGAAGCGGATGTTTCTGTAACAATCTGCCTTGAGTCTCAAAAGCTCACGAATACAGTCAAATACATTCATTTCGACCGAAACCGCTTTCAAGACCTTGCCATCTGCCTTTTCAGGGAAGGCATTTCCTTCTGGAGGTGAATCACAGTTCAGCTTTGGAAGGTTTTGCTCGCCGGTTTTAGGTTTGTTTTCCTTTTTTAACTCCCCTAGTAATCTCGGTGCCTGTGCTGCCTAGCATCTGTGACCACAGAGCACAGTGTGTATTTAAGCAGAAAAAAATCAAACAATGTACGGCTTGCTGGTGGTAGTGTGCCCTCCAAAAGCCGGGAAGCAAAAAGGGCAAAGAATTAACAAAATCAAGTCGTCTACAACAATAAAAATAGAATTGTTTGCTCACTGCTAGCCAGCTATGCACATCACAAGTATTATGAGCTGTATAGTTTTGGTGGCATGAAGATCCTGTAATCTGGTGTTTCTTACTCCTGCTGGAGACAACTTTCCAATATGTCTACCTGCATCTGCTGAGTCTTTCAAAAGCAGTGACTCAGAAGTATGAACCCTGTCTCTTTGTAATCTCATAAATCTGCCAAATCAAGAAACCTGAAGATTATGTTTAAATGTCAGCTCATATTATTCCACTGATGGAACAGCAAAGAGTTTTGAAATTGTCTTACAGGATCAGAGTCGTTTCAGGGGGCAAATATGGAAGAGGCAATACAGAAATTACACAGCCATGAGAGGAAATGTGAGAACGAGAAATAAAAATGAATGACAGATATAACAAGAGCCAAGGGAACAGGATGTCATTGTCTTACTGAAACTGAATGTGTCAGTAAGACAGTAAATAAATAGAACTTAGAATAAATAGAAGTTATCTAATAACTTCTATCAAGTGAAACTTTCCTGTTCTGACAAAATACACACCACATAAGAATGCTGGATCTATCACAGCGTGTAGGCTGACTGTAAGTGATCACTTGTTTTAAACATTAATCAAAACACCCAGATAAGGGTATTACTGAACCGTAAACTAACAACAGATTGTCACCTTTTTCAGAAAATTAAAACTCACTCTGTTGGATCAATACAAGAAATACTTCTGTGTTAAATGGAAGTCCTTACTGCTGTCTTCTCAGTTGCAACTTCTTGTTAGGCATTCATGCCTTTATTAAACTCGATGAAATACACACAGGCAATTATTGCTGTATGTGCTAAATTTCTCATGTTACTGCTTAAAACATAATGGAATAGTTTTTTAGTAGAGTGACAGGATTTATGTAGTCTGCTATTGAAGTGACAGTGTTAGGTCATTTGGAGATTCCTTGCTTTTGGAAACTCAGGAGGTAGTGCTGGACAAGGGGATGGATTGGTTTCTGTGATGTCTAATTTTCTCCAATGTCTGTTAAGGCTTCTTTGCATGTTGACTTTGTGGTCCAAGGAGAAGAACTTTGAACTGAGTCACATGGCCTCGGTTTCATCATCTCTGAAAGTTGTATTGACTTGTTATACAGGAAGTTTTGAGATAATTTTTTCTTCCCCCTTCACTGCATATTTGAACCACAAGAATATCCTTCCGGCATAAAGCATGTCACAACAAATTTATGATAAACCTTTGGATTCTTCCTTTCCATTGGTGAGATATGAATGTATTTTCATAGGCAGTGGGTTGCTTTCCGTGGTCTAAAATGGACAGTGTTATCACTGTGGATATCATAAGGCAGGCATTTATGTGTCCAGCAGGTAGGAGGCACATCTTGTTGAGAGCACCTTATGAAGGTGTGTGTCTACCTTGCGTAATGGCTTCAAAGTTTGTACCCCTTACCCTCCTGTTCTTCCCTGACTGCCTTGGCAGTTGCTGCTGAGGCCTTGAATAGTAAGAGGAAGTTGGAGATATTTTTCATTCAGTGTCTTTTTGTTGGGTAGTAATTTAGAACAAACTTCCTTGCAGGTGTTCTCAACTTGTCATGAAACTTAGTTTACTTTAGTTTTCTAGTTTTAGTACAGTGGTTTCAGTAGATGAGTGCGTGCCAGGTCTTAAGAGAATGTGAGACCACATAGTTGGTTCTGGGTATAAATGTTTCTCATCTATGAGCAGGTGGATTGAGCAACTGTGAACCATCTTGCACCTCTTCTGAAGGTAAAGGGTCATATAACTGTATTAACAAATGCTTTTGTTTGCATCTTTTCAAGATGCTACCAAGTTGTGAACCAGAATGTCTACAACGTGGGATAACCTTGCACCTCTCCACTTTCCCCATATCAATAATCTAATAGATTACTTTCATAAACCATTTTTATCAGGTGTGAGTGATTGTTTCAAACCCCAAATTAATATCCATGTGAATCTTTTTGTCAGTGAAGACAGGTACTTTAGCTTTCTGTCCCAGAGAAGGACATGAATTAAAGCCTTTCTTTTCAAGATGCTGTCCTTCTACTTGAACAGACTATTTTCTAACATCTTCTAGCTTGAATTGTCATAGATCATACGATCATAATTAATACAGCTATAATGGACAGGTTACCTACTCTCAGTAGGTTGTCCTGGCATATTAACTTTAGTTTTGTTTTCCAGGTTTATTTTGGTGGCTCTAACGCTTTAAATGTTGGACTTCCTGTTGGGATGGAAACTGCTAATTTTTCCAGAATCCCTCAGTGTTAAATTTCCTCAAGGAAAGATTATATGTAAATTGAAAAGAACATGCTGGGGTACCCAACTTGATGGTACAAGTCATGAGTTGGTGTTACTCTGTTAAAGAACCTTCTGCATTCAGTACTATGCATTTGAATTTTACTTATGCAACTTTTTGCTTTCATGCACTGTCTTGACTGTTTTGATGGCTTACCTACCAAAACTGTATAAGACAATATAGTAATTTCAAAGCTGTATTTCCAAGGCTTTTGAAAGCTCATGACATCATTTGAGTTCCCTCAAAGCCCATTGTCATCGTAATTACTGCAACACTATTTTCATAGCTGATTTCTCATCTTCCAGGTCTTTTTGCTGCTGGTGGGGGAAGCCTTGTACTCTGGCTTAGTGCCCTAACACAAACAGCATGCCCATGTACTACTCATCTTTAATTTTTATTTGACTCCCAGAACAGAATGAAACTAGGTTGGCAAAGCTGTCTTGGGATAGTACAGTGTGTTGCTGCCTTAAGGAGCTGGTTTGCCTGTGAAGCTTTCCTGCTAGTATTGGTGAGAAGTGATGGCATTCACATCAAAGGAAAATGGGAGCTTTGGTCCTTTATGTGGCAGCAATAGTTGCCAAGGCAAACAGTGAGGCTTAAGTACATGCTTGGTTAGGTCCTTAGTTATGTGAATTACTTAGGTTCTGATGTGTCTAATACTGACTGTTAAGTCAGTAATTAACAAAATAAATTCCTTTGTAAGGGTTAATAACACATAGAACTCAAATGTAACATTGTGTAATCCACTCACTTCTACTTGGTATAAGAATTTGAACTGTGCACCCAGTTTCTAAGATGTCATTAGCAATCTGCATTAAAAAGAAGGATTTTTTTACTTAACTAATTCTTTCCTGCCTGCCCTTTTCCTTGTTTACCGGTTTGTCTGGTATCTTGAGTACTCATAGTTGCAGACTAAGGGCAGCCTGCCTAGAAGACTGGATGAATCCTGATTACTTCTTTCTACCTACCTGCCCTGCTACGGCGACATGTTAAATGTGCTTTTCTCCCCAAAATCTCCATTTTGCTGATTGAAAGGTTTTCACTGTAGTGACTCCATTCTGTGTCCTCAAGCTCACTTGCGTGCATTTGTGTTTCTGACAGCCTTCACTCCCTCATCCTTTACCAGGGCAAGAGTCTGTGATTCTTCTTAGAGGTCTTAAGAAGAGATCAACATGAGATCTTCCAGTGCAGTGCAAAAAGCAGCACAAGACCTTGTGCAGGTGTATCTGCCTAAAGCTGTCCCATCCGTTTTTGCTGTTCTGCTTCTTAAACCAATTGAAAGTGACTTTAAATAAGTTACCTTCAGTTCTTTTTTTCAGTTGCTATTTTAGCTGTTTTCTGGATTTGGTCCTACGAGGCTTTTAAATGCACACCTGCCACCTTGCTAGGGCATGGCTGGTGAGTCAGATGATAATTCTTGGAGTTCTTCCGAGTCTGAATTCTCCTGGTTCCTGTTACTCTGTTGACCACTGACTTAAGAGGATCCCTCTCACTCCTTTTCCATGCCTATTATATTTAGAATTCTTGCTGTCTCACAGATTATTAAAGATAAAAACTGAAGTAGCTTTTTTTTACAAGTAGCTGGCAAACTTATTCCTATAGTCTACATCAATACCAGGTGATGGTAGTATCTCTGGAGTGGCAGCAAAGTGGATGTGAAATTGTCATCTTAGTTTCTTTCTGTTAACTTCATTCTCATGTTTATTAGCAGGTTGGGGTTTTACTGTGTGTTTCTGTATTTTGTTTGTTTTTTACAAGTCATGCCTTTGATTTAACACTCACATTAAAACTCTTACCAGGAAGCTGTCTGAAAACATGAAAATAGGTTGACTGATCAACAAATATATTTTTCTGCCAGATATTTGTAGGATTGATTATATATCTTTCTAATACGTAAGTATATTTAATGGACATGTGGTTTTACTTGTACCTCTCTTTTGGAAAGCAGAACTCCCCTCTTCTTCCCACCTGTTCCCTAGGCAGGTATAAGCAGTAGCACTGGTAGAGTAGCTGGGCACAAAACTAATGCATCTGCTGTAAGGGTTCCACGGAGCGTACAAGCACTTGTGGGTTGTTCACTTGCAACACCTGCAAATAAATACGCAACTTGGAGCAGTTAATTTGCTATCTTAATTCCTGGGTGCATCTTGCAGTAATTATATATACAAATTTAACCATAGCTAAGCAGCATACCACTGGACAGGAATGACCTGTTCAATAAGCTTGCTATGTATGTTTTTAGTTAGACTGTTACTGCTATCTCGGTATATTGAAGAAGTCATGGTGTAAAAAGACCGTTAAAAGCATATGAAGGTTGCCATTGGGCTTCAGCCTTTAGTGTGTGAAATGTTCCTGAGTTAGAACTCTGTGTGTCTCAAAAGCCTCTGTTCAAAAGCTCAGGTTGTATTGTTAGGCCACAAAAACTGCATTTGCTTTCAAGGCCTCCTATTTGAGTCAGGTGGATTTATGTGCATTTTTTTCTGTAACTTTAGTAGATGTTGTGATGTCTCTCAGTTAAAAATGGGAAAGGCAGTTGTATGGGTATCGTGGAAGAACTCTTCTTTTTATAAATAAGAGAGTTCTTAAAACTTGTTGCTATGTTTAGCACATCTGAAATTGGTATTCTAATACATTGTGGGATTTGGTGTTGCAAAAACCCTACATGGCAACTTTGTGATAAGTAGTAAATATATTTATTTTCAAGTAACGCATGCTAAGAAAGGTAACAGGATTCTTACACAAACCTTATTCTTGGAATAAAAAATAAACCTTCCGAAACTGCTTAGTTGCTGTGTTTTTATTTTTTTGTTTTATAAAGCTTGATGTCTTAAAAATAACCTTGTTTCACCTATACTTATTATACTTCCCTCCCCACCCCACTTCTCTTTACAGCAGTTTTGTGGTGTTCTTGGTCACACATTTATGGAGTTTCTGAAGGGCAGTGGAGACTACTGCCAGGCACAGCACGACCTCTATGCAGACAAGTGAACTGTACAAATTCATTACTACTCCACCAAGAAGCCCCCCTAAGAGTGGTTGACCAGGATAAGAAGTGTTGAATTGAAATTGGCAGAGCATTTAACAACGGAATTCAGACCTGGATGGGGTAAACCTCAGTGCACTGCCTTTCTTTTGCCTCAGTATTACTGGATTGAAGAATTGCTGCTTCTTGTTAGGAGGTTCATTTCATTTCCCATTGCTCCCAACTTCATACTTCCAAGCACTGAGAATTTCACGTGGAGTGTAGTGAAGTAGACTTCAGTTTCTCTACATCACTTCTGTATTGGAATTTTTTTTAATCCTTTCATAATCTTGTTGCATGTTTAACTAAATCAATATGGCCCGAATGAACCGCCCAGCTCCTGTGGAAATCACCTACAAGAACATGAGATTCCTGATCACACATAATCCAACCAATGCAACCTTAAACAAATTTATAGAGGTAAGGCCAGTACAGAATTCTTACTGATGTATTTTTTGAATGCCTGAACAGCATGCTATATTTACAGTTTCCTTTACTAGCTGATAACTGCTGTGAAAGCTATATGAGGAGGTACTGAGGCTGTATATTGATTTCCCCCCCCCAAAATACTGGTGCTATGCTTCAAAAGATCTGCAGACAAATCTGTTCACATATACTTTGGCCTCCACAAAAGTAATTCGGAGAATGAAGCCAAGTAATAATTATACTGTCTAGTACATGGTACGTTAAGTACGTTGTTTATGTCTGCAAACAGGAATTATCTAGCAGAGTTAGGTGTAGAACAATACAAATATCTCTCAGTGGTAGGAGCTCACATTCAGATTAGGCTGAAATGGTGTAAAGTTTCCTTGCACTTGCTGCATAGTGATTCATATTGTGGGTCAGAACCTTAGAAACGAATAACAGGATTGCAATATGCTTTCACTGCCTAGCTTCCTTCACTATTAGCAGATCATGGTTTTAGTGTAGGTTAAGAGGATCCTCTGTGTCATAGCATCTACGAGTGAAATTTGTGGCAGTAGGCTTACTCTGCATCCAGAGCTGCTGAAACTACTTTAGGTGCTTTGGTACATGCTACTGACTAAAGCCAGTGGCTTGGCATATATTGCTAGCACTGAATTTATCATCTAAACCATGTATTTAGCATGTTGGAACTATAAAGTGTGTGGTTGTATAAAGTGTGTGCGTATGCTAGTAAGTTCCTAGCAAAGCTATTTTGTGGGAAGGTCCAAGTTTGCAAAGTCCCTCCTTAGCAAGACTTTCAAGTGTACTACAGCTACTACTGCATTTGGTGCAGGATTATTTACAGGAAACAGATAACATTTGGTTTCCTTTATACTCTCACAAATAGATTAGGTATGCTTAGGCAATGCTTCAGTCATTACCGTGACACTTGCAGTGTGAATGATGGCTTGTTGCAGGGGGAATGAAGAGGGATTGCTTTTTTTTTTCTTTAATGTAGGGTAATAGCAAAATGGACAGCTGAATTTTGTTATGACAACTCAGGAACTGGAATAATTGATTATTCTGTGCTCGCAACTCTTAACATTCAGTGGTCTAACAAAGCTGTTGTTTTAAGCAGAGAGAAAGGGAAGACTTGAAATTCATTCAGAATGCTTTTAGTGAAGTATGTAGCTTTGCAAACCAGGAAGCTTCCTGTTCCTTTAAAATGAACTATCTTTTGGAGGTGGACTACGTGATTAATCAGTTTATCTGGATCTGATTTTAAAGGAAAAAAGATCCAACATAACAAAACTTAGTCTGCAGATAAGACTATGTTTGCAGAAAAGCTTAAAGCATCTGGCATTAGCACCCAGGTTTTCAGTCATTTCAGCTTTCTGTGTTCTTTGCAGTATGGTAGAGACTTGCATGAGTTTAGCTACTGAAAATTTTGGAATGAGTTACTAAGTTAGCTTATCAAGAAAATTAAATGGTAAGTGAAGCTAATTTACTCTTACAGCATTTTTTTTTCACTCCCCAGGAACTTAAGAAATACGGTGTTACCACAGTGGTAAGAGTGTGTGAAGCTACTTATGACACTGCTCCGGTGGAAAAAGAAGGCATTCAGGTTTTGGTGAGTAGTGTAGAAGGAGAGTTCCAAACCAACCTATTTCCCTCTTCATCCTGCCCCCTTCCCCTAAAAAAAGATTATTTGACACCACCTTATTAATTCTTATGAGTGTATTAATTCGTATGAGAAATCCAAAACAAAACATGGAGGAAAAAGATGTGCAGACATCTCTTCTTGAAAGGAAAAAAGGTTCAGTTTTGAGCTAAATCATATGCTTAATGAAAACTGATTGATTGAAAGGAATGTATTTGTAATCTTGTTATAGTTACACTATTAGAAAATTGTAGGTTCCCGTGGTTTCCTTAGCTGTCAGCTGTTTGTCCATTGTGTCTTCTCCTTTTTTTGCCTATGCATACAGCTTACAAGAATTCTATCTTTATTTATTTGCAATCCTGTTTTCTAGGACTGGCCCTTTGATGACGGTGCTCCACCATCCAACCAGATTGTTGATGATTGGCTAAACCTCCTTAAAGTTAAATTTCGTGAAGAACCTGGTTGTTGTATTGCTGTACACTGTGTTGCTGGTCTTGGAAGGTGGGTGAAGTTTTAAAGATTTGTTGAACTGTCATCCCTGGTCAGACTTGTTAAGATCTAGTGCAGTAGTTTATTTGAGGCAAATGTAAAATAGTCACGTACCCAGCAATGGAGTGACCTCACGCTTAAAGGTAGTTAAGATGGCAGGAAACTGTTGTATGTATTTATTAAAGGTTTTTAGGTCAAGAGATGATGCTTTTGTCACAGCTCTCACAAAGTCTACAGAATTAAGTTAACAAGTATATTCTTGTACCAAGTATATTGATGGGTGTCCCACTGATATTTTTGTCTTTTTTTCCTAATGGATTTGGTTCCTAGTGACTTGCCTGCCTTTTCTCCATCTCCATTTCAGCAGTATTGCCAGTCTCCTTGAACCAAGGGCATTGTAACTGTTAACCACAAACAAGTGGGTGGTTCTGGCACATCAAGACGGGCTTTCCTCCACCACCTATTTGGGGGATGAAAAGTTCTCCAAGGTCCCAAAGCTGTTTTTGTCTCATTGCTAAGTGACATGAAAATTTTTAGGGATAATGCTAAATATTCTCCCCTTAGCCCTGTTTTCTCTGCCTGTTGGCACTATTTAAATACAGTTCCAACAGTTGTGAGAATATAACGGTTTTTCTGCTGTTGTTCGAGACTACCTGGGAACTAGATATGTTTAAAAAGGAACTGATAGATTCTAGCTATGGATTTAAGCATGTCCAGTGTAAAATCGAGGTTTCTGGTCTTGTTGTCCATAAGCCTGGCTTACCCACTGCATTGTGTCTTCACACAAAAAACCCAAAGTTCACCACAGTGATGAATGTTACCAGAAGAAGTCCTCTTCTGCTCCGTAGAATGATAGCAGTTGGTTTTTCCTCAAAACTGGGCAGTTAATTAGTTGAAAAGATGGTCCTAGCTTTCTATTATGTAGGTTTTCTTTTAAATGCCTGAATATACAAAACCACTTAAATGTACTACAAGATGCACAAGTCTGTTGCTATTGTGTGGCATAAGGTTTTGCTTTGATTTTTTTTGGAGTCATAAATTGCTAAGGTATTTGAGTTTGATTTAAGTCAAGCTTTTCTAACTGAAACTTGATTCTGTCAGAGGAGGAACACCGTGGCAAACAAGGAAATCCTCAGGGGAGTGCAGCAGCCTGTCAATTGCATCTGTTCCTAAAACTTGTGACACTAGTTCTAGGATTTGTCAGTCCTTCTTGAACATGGCCCCTCTTCTGACTTCTGCTTTGGCATCCTGACTGCTTCTAGTGATGACTCATTGTGGAGAATAGAAATGCAACTCTTCCTCAGAATCAACTGATTTGAAACAAATGGTTAAAGATGACTTGCATTTTATTCCCATTGCCGTCTCCTGTACCTAAAGTCAGAAGAACGAAGCTAAGGTTGACCACCGTTAATTTAAACCCCTATTTAATGAGAATGGCTAACTCAAAACCAGGTGATAAAATGTCTCAGTGAATGTAGAAATGGCTTCTGCCTTTTCTGCTTTCCCAGAGAGGAAAAATCAGATATGCAGAAGAGAGAACTGGGTAAAGTAAATTGTTTTTCTGAGTATGCTTTGATGAAAGCTAAACTGTTGTTTTTTTTTTTCCTTGAACCAGAGCTCCAGTGTTAGTTGCTCTTGCACTGATAGAATGTGGAATGAAGTATGAAGATGCAGTGCAGTTCATAAGACAGTAAGTATGATGCTAACATGTAGCTGTTCCCAAGATTCAATATGTTGATACATCCTCGGTCAGTGAAGGAAATTCTGAATGTTATTCTTGTCTTTGATGCCTTTTTTTTGGTAAGGTATTTAATTTAGTACATCTGAAATTGTACTGCATACAGTCAGTTTTGTAGGACTTGGACCTGTGGAATGGGTATTTTCCTGTTGAAACCAGAATCCGTACATGATTATTTAAGGAGGTTTAAAAAAAAAAAAAAATCCAAAACAAAACAACCATTAACAACCCCCCTAACTTTCAGTTAGATTTGCAGAGTTCTCTTTATTTACTTTACATATGAAAGGCAGAATACCTTTGGAATTTAGATTCTGTTTTCTAGCCAGAACTAATACTCATTCCTGTTGATGGATCCTTCCTTCTGTATTAGATCAAAGTGTGCTGTAAAGTTCTTCCTAGTCTTTTCTGGTGGTCTACTGAAGGCAAATATTTCCTTGGATTTTTTAATCAATGCATGTAAATTGGATGAGAACAGTTTTAGTGTTGTAATTTCTCAGGATTCAGTTATATTTAAAAGAAGCTGCATCCATTATAAACAATAACAAAATACTTCTTGCATAATTGCCAGGCCTTTGAAGAATTAAATTCAGCTTGTACTGGTTGTATGTGAAATGAGGAATAGGAAGCCAGGTACATACTCCAAACAGTCAGCCAACATGTACCTTTTTTTCACACACTTAACCATTTAAGAAAACAAAGAAAGCTCAATTTCCACTCAGCATCTTATTATGGGGAATTTAAATGTTTATGCACATTTTTACTATTGTAGTGTTCTTCATAATTATTTTAAGAGAATGAGTAACTTCAGCTCTCAAGAAGACCATCTTCCATCTGCTCTATAGCTTCCTTTTAAAGTTTCTTCTAAAGATCTTAATGTAAAATCTCTGGCTTATGCTTATCACAGGCTAGAATGCTGTCTAAAATGCTATCTTACTCCTTTGAGCATGTGGTCCAGTGAGGTATTTGTGAAAGGAAGCTGCCACCCTCTTTCCTGGCACTTAACTTCCAGTTATCCCTATTCTGGTTACAGCCTTGACTTAAAAGTGACCTAAAAATATTTTTCTCTGGTTGGTGATATTATTTCATTGGGCAGTAGATTAATGTTCTGTTTAAAATCTGTTTTTCTCCATCTAGGAAGCGGCGTGGAGCTTTCAACAGCAAGCAACTTCTGTACTTGGAGAAATACCGCCCCAAGATGCGTCTGCGCTTTAAAGACTCCAATGGTCACCGAAATAATTGTTGTATTCAGTAAAGCTCAACAGCCTATGGTACTTCTTTGGGAATAAAGGATGGAAACTAGAATTGAGCAGACTGCATGCCAAAGACATCAGTCTGGTATTTTTTAGTAGTAAAGGAAGCTTCCTTAGGAGTATTTATTAGGCTAAAGGCTCAGTAGAAATGCAACTTCTGTGTTTAGATAAATATCTATTTGGAGACGCAGTAAATGTTTTTGCTGTACCCTGTTTCTGAGCTGTCTCCTTGTGCATTAATTATCAGATCAAATATCCTTTAATCATGCCATTGAGTCTTACCGACCTAGTTTCAATTACTAAAAATTGGGGTACTAAAATAAATCAATCTGTAGAGAGATTAGGTGCCAAAACACCCAGCATATCAGCTACATGTTTTTCCTTAAAATGAGCATAGTTCTAATGATGTGAGAACTACCAGCTTATCTGGACCTTACTATCTTTTTTTCTACAGTCATTTCAATATTGAAGAATATGGCCTCTAAAGTAGTCTTGCCTGCTCACTGTATGTTTTGTCTCCCACAATCGCACTAGAATTATCAGGATTTGCACAGTCTGTCTTTTTAATACTATGAATTACAGCAGTTTTTTACCCCTGCATCTGTACTTTTCTGTTACCTGGACCTCTTCATTTTACAAGTCATTACTCTGGTTATTCATGTAGAAGATCTTTTAAATTGTACAGAAGCACACAAGTCTTTAATGTCTCCAGACAAAAAAGCCTTACAGTAAAATTATTGTTGGCACTTCATGTGCAACTTAACAGAGGGCCTGAAAAGGTTGGGAGGGGCTATTTAATATTTCTAGTAAAATGTTGCCTTTGTCTTGTGCAGGAAGTATAGAATATGCCCTTTACTTTAGTAAATATTTTTTTAAAGCGTAGAAATGCTTTGTTATTGTAGCTAAAATTCTTAATCAGAAAATTTCTGAAAAATCTTGTAGTTTTCTTTTACTGTATCTATTGAGAGTTGTTTACCAACTATTGCTTTGTTGAAAGTGTGATCTTTTTCTTTTCTTTTTGTTTTTCCTCCTTGAGTTTCTGCTATGACTTGGGCAGACCTCTGTAATATTTTGTATGCCTTTCAAGCTGCGTAACTTAATATTTGGATACTTGATAATTTGTTTTATTATGTAATTGATAAAATGGTGATGTGTATTAATGTTAGTTCAACCATATATTTATACTGTCTTGGGAATGTGTGGTTATAGTTCTGTGGGAGAAATACTTTTGCCAGTGTTCACCAGCTTGTAAAATCTAGTGCGAGAGCTTAAAACATCTAAATAAATACTGAAATGCACTTACGAAGTTTGCTGAAATGCTCATCACTTTCACTTATTTTTGTGTACTTTGTCAGCAATCTTGAGGTGCCTAAATTCAGAATCTTGTCAGGCACTGTTCTCTTTTTTTAAATCTGGGCCTGAACGTCCCCTTTGCTGTAATGTTTGCTGTTTGTTTTACTCATAAATAAATGTGGACAAAAATTAATGGTAGAAGGTATAGTATTTCTTCATGTAGCTTCCTTGCTGTCCCCAGTGCTAAAACAGGTTACTTGCTTAGTGTTCTTGAAGCTGTTTTTGCAGTAAAGCAGATGAGTATATCCATCAGTAAAGCTTGGCGAATACCTGAATTCTAAGGGTACTGATTCAAGTGAAAATAGTATGAAAGTGCTTCATTGTCAAGACTGAAGCTAGGTACAAACAGACGATGTCCCAAACTCTGTGAGCAAAGACCTGTTCTGTGAGTTATCAGAGTGGTGACTAGATTTCCTGATGAGAACTGGAAGGTGCTCTTAGTGGCCAGCTGAGGTGATCAATGCTCATAACTGCATAAGGTTAAACTATGGTTATACATCTCTCCCTTTCTAAATAGTGAGGTGGGAACATATTATCAGTCAATGAGATTTCTGAAGGATTGCTTTTGGAAAAGTTAAGAGTCTCTTTATAAACAGCACCGTATGATTTAAAAATTCCTGAAAGAATATATATAGTGCAATCTTTAAAGTAGTAAAATAAACTTTGGATCCTCTTTCCTTTGGAAACTGAACATGGTTTAAAAGGTATTTTGTTTAATGGAATACAGCTTCATGTGACTGAGGAAATTGGATGTCATTCCAAAAGATCAGAAGTCATCAATGTTTCTGTTGTCAAGATGGACTAGATTATAGGAACAATGGCAAAGACAAAATCTTCACAAATTTTGTAACTCGTCAGTACGCTGGGCTGATTGATGTAAATACTGGTTTAACAGATTAGTATCCGATTCAAGTTAGAAATCCTGATTTGGTCACTCATGAAATTAGGAGAAATCTGTAAAACAACTACAAGTAAAATGCCTGGAATTTTTTTACTTAAAATTATTAATACAATTTCTGTACATGATCAGATTTTGTTCTGTCTTTACAGAATTCATCATGGGTAAGGAGGGTTGTGTTTCACTTAAGAGCTCTAACACATTAGTGATGGAAGTTTGGTTTGTTGAATTTGAGACTGAGCTTGAGTTCAGTTGATTTCAGTAAATGAGGAAAAATTGGCATGAGTGTGTGTCTGTTTAAAGCAAAAATTCAACTCTTGAACTCTTTCCCTGTTTAACCATGACTCTCAGGAACAGAAAATCTTTTCCTCTTTTGTAACAGTTCTGGTAGTTTTCAACAGTACTTATATTGAAGATAAGATAGCAGATGGAACTACATAAAACAAGTTGAATGAAATTCCATGTAGTGTATGTGCATGTATATATATATATATATTTACAAATTCAAGTGAAGAAATGCTTAAACTGAATTACTGTATCTTAAAGCTAAAGCCTGGCATGGAAGACAGGCTTTAATGTAACATTTAATTTTGGATGCTTAGAATGAGTGTATAACTGCTTTGCCCCCTCAAGAAGTATGTTGTATTCTTGTCGTCTGCTAGACTGGTTTGTGCTGGGGACTTAATAGCTTATGTAATGTGGTTTGTAAATGGTGGTAGTATTTACAGGTTTCCTTAGCACGTAGCAGAAATGTTCATGGGAAATGGGTGAGAGGGAGAGTTTGCAGTTAGCACAGCAGAAAACTGATAAATTCCCTGTATTGTTCTGTCATGTGGTTGCTAAAAAATGCTGAGGAAAGGTAGTCAAACAATGTATTTTGTTACTGATTGTCTAAAATCAGGTATAAAATTGTTTTTCTTGAATCTGATTCTCAGAAGTGCTGAGCAGTCACTTTCAACTTAAGTCTGTAAATACTGTACTTAATTATATATAAAATTATGTAGAACTGTGTTTCTGTCCGGAACCATTTCAGACTGTACTTAAAACTAATTAATACTTCTGGTTGTTAATCTCCCTGTCCTAAGTTCTTGAGGTATAAAAATCCATTCTAGTCCATACATTGGTGGGGCAGTTGTGGAGATAAGCAGTAATTTCTAAAGTAATCAGCCCATCTGCATTATTGCAGAAGAAACAGCGAGAATATGTGTAATTTAGTATTGAGGATGAATCCTAGGTCAGACTTTGGATCTTTGGCAGCAAGAAAAGTAAGCACTGCCCATTTATGGGATCATTGTTTATCCTTAAAAATGAGATGGGGGGAAAAATTTTTCTGTAATTAAATAAATGTATTTGAGAGGGCCAGACTGAGGGTTCATAAATTATCTTACCTTAATTGTTTTTAAGCTTCTGAGTGCTTGACTGCAGCATAAATAACACTGTTTTTTCTCTTTTTTAAATATGTGCAACATGATTTAAATAATTACTGAGAGATAGTACTCATAACAGTATTTTAGATTTGCTGGGATTTTGCTGTATCATTAATAAGCAAGTATTTGCTGTCAGTGTTGGGAAAGTTATCAAACCAGAAATAATGTTGTTCCAAGTAGATTACTGTTATCTTTTTGTATGTATTTTTATAATCCCACTGTCAAAGAAAAAATCAGTTATACTTCACAAGTTGAATTCAGATCTTATAATCAGGCTAAAATTTTGTAGGGTTTATTAATAGCTGGGAGGGACTTAAGAAATACAGATTTTTACGCATGAGTAGAAGCTTCCCTTACACTTAGTGAAAGGAATTTTACACTTCTCAGGCATATGTCTCAGATCTCCTATGCTAAGAGATACCTAAAATAGGTTAGATGAAGAGCTCTCTAAAGATGAGAGCATAGTCTGTAAAGGGGGTGCATGGGATGGCAAATTCAGTTTGCAGTGTTGGTATCTACAGGTAGATTAACTAAATTTCACCTAATTTCTTTAAATGCAATAGTTCAAAGTGTCAGGTAAAGTATTTCTCTCCACATTCCATGCTCTTAATGTGTAATAACCATTGACAATTGTAATTTTTTTTAAATTAATACGGGTTTATGCTACACGTAACCATAGCAAGTGGTGTTATTTTTGTCTTGATGGTTGCGTGCATGACTGCTGTTAATTCTGATACATACTGTCCTAATGCATTGGTAATTATCTCAGTAACAACTCAAGTTCCTTGTTGGAACCCTGGATTCCTTATTGGTGGAAAGCCTCTTTGTGAGGTAATAGCGTTTAAATAGCGGTCTGACAATGCCAGATCAAGTTGCCTGCTTCAGTTTCTGATTCAAATGAGAACTCTTAAAATGTAGCTGAAGAAAATCAGATACCACAGTGTTTAGATACATAGGAATGCTCAAGACAGAAATACATTGCAGACAGTCTCAATACTACATGTAACCTGTGTCTGTAACAAAACCTAAATGTGTGGAATGGGTATTTTCTAGTGGGCTGGATTCTTAATTTCACTTTATGGGTGGAGTAACAGCAGTAGTTGATTCTTATCCCTCATATAAGTTTGCACATGCTTTATCATCAACTTTCACTGAGGCTTGTTCTGAAGAAGACAGAACTTGAATTACATTTGGACTTCAGAGGAGCGATAATTGAAGGTGATGAACTCTTCTTCCCTATTCATAGAACCATAGTTATGATAGGATCTGAACACGACAGTGCCGCTCAGCATTGTCATGCACTTCTGCAGTGCTAATAGTTTGCTGTCTTCAATTCCCCAGTAAACCTGTGTGTGTCTTTAGGTAGGGCATGCAAACCCTGAACTTGCCTTTAAAATTTCAATTCAACTCTATAACAGCTTTCAGTTCATTGTAGTAAAAGCACATAAAGACGAGGGGGACATAGCAGATGTGCAAAACCATGGAGTTCCCTCATACTGCAAATACAATAATCCCTTCATACTTGATATACAAGGTTTTCCACAGTAACACATCCCTTGTCTGTCTCAGGGATGGGCTACCCTACTCTCCTCTCCACAGCTTTGTACAGCAAGACTTAATTCTTCCTGCCTTCTAACTGGGAGTTCCTTGTAGGATGCTATGCAAGATGGGTACCTGGCAGGAGTTATACACCCTGCCTGTCAGGCCACCCTGCATTGAGTGTTTCTGCACTATGTCTATTCAGACAGAATTTTGCTAATGAGCAGACTTTTTTTCTAGGCAGACACTTGGTGGCTGTTTCCCATTTTAATCCAATCAGTGAGACAATTTTATAATATCCAGTCAGTTTGTGGTGTTAAGGAGGTTATCCCAATGGAGAGCATGCAAACTTCCCTATATTTGTGATAAATCACAAGCTTTTTTATTTCTCCCATTCTCAGGCTTCATTCAGTTGTCTGATCTTGAGTTAGCTCTTTGCTGCATAAGGCTTATTTCATACCTTGAGAATCCTTACCTCCCAAGTTCTTGACTTTCTTATTTTGTTCCTGTTTTCCCTGTCCTGAAATTCTTGGTCATTTCTATTTCAATTGTCTACTTCTCATCAAAACTCCCCTCTGGACTTCCTTAATTGCTCCCTGGTTTTCTTTACTGGAAAAAAATTATGTAGTATTCAATGGCACTTGATGTTTACATTCCTATCTCAACTGTCTTTCACCTACCAGAGTATGTATTCTACTTTGAAGTTGGGTTTCAGTAAATTCTATTAAATGCCAAGCCCTTTGCCTTGGAAGAGGTTCTGAGCCAAGTCCAGGAAGGGAATTTAAGACAATTATGATACTGGGTTGAAGCTTTAGGATATTTTTGAAGAAAATCCCCTGATTGTACCGTTTAGAACATAAGAGTAATTTAGATTGGAAAAAACATTTGGAGGTGATCTAGTCCAACTCCATGTCAAAGCAGGGATAACTTCACAATTAAGCACCTGTTGCTGCAAACCACTTCCTCCAGGAAACAGAGCCAAAAGGAAGAAAAAACCTGAAGAGCAGGAAGGGATGTCAACCCATGACAATCAGGTTTTAAATTTAGAAGCCTATCTAGTCAAGTTTTTAGTATCTTAAAGGATGGAGACAACAGCTCCTTCCCCAATATCTGTCCCTCAGTTGAAAACTCTTCCCTTGGGAGCTAGTCAGAATCCTGCCAGATGCAATTTCTCTGTTTCTCATGTTTTTTCACTGTGACCTCCGAGACACTCTGTCTCTTCCTCTCTACATTCATCTTCTAGGTAACTGAGACAGAGGAAATTTCCCTCCTCTGTCTCATCGCAAGGGTGAACATAGTACACTATATGCTTCAAGCCTCTAATAATCTTAGTGACCGCCCACCAAGGTTCATTCCAGTTTGTCACTATTTTCAGGTACTGGGGAACTGGACACACACTACCATATGACTGCCTTCACAGAAGATAAAAATTAAGGTAAATAGTACTGGAGTGAAATCTCAAGTATTCAGAGAAATAGTAACTAGCAGCAGTTCCACAGACAACTGCCCAAATTGGTTTGGGACTTAAGTCTAAAAGGCCTATTTTGTGCTGGCTAAGTTTGTTTTCCTCTAGCACTCCAAAACTCCACTCGAGCATTTTTCTTCCTGTTTTACACCAGTCTCTGCAAATAACTGCAACTCTGTCTCATTTTCTGGGATAAAATGTATTTTTTTTTCAGTCTTGAATCAGTGTGTTCCATTGGGTAATTCTTAATAGCTTGAAGCTTCTACACCTTTTACCTCTCTACAAAAATCTACCCTTAGTCAAAAAATCAACGGCTAAACATCCTTTGTCTTCAGAACCTTGCCTTTGTCCACCTGGCTGTATGGTTCATTTTAAAAGCCTCAGTCCCTTTTATCTGTGGAACTAAATGTTTTTCTGCTACTTTCTAGAGTAGGACATGCAACTTTTGTCTGATCCAACAACGGACAGCTGCTAATGAGTCCTTTTGTGAGGAAATGGGATGATCTTGTTGTAAATTTGATGAAAAGTGGGTAAGGGGGCACATATTACTGTTCCTGTACTAACTAAAGCAAGGAAAGTTAGGCAATTAAAAGGAAAATTGTGTCAAATCAGATAATCAAAATATGTGGATTTCCATTATGAGACTAGAAAATTTTAGATTATTGGCTGTCATTGCTCTGCATTTGAAAAAGTCAATCCTTATTACACAAGAAATAGAAAAGATTTGAGGAACTAACAGTTTTAAATTTTGATAAACATATAATTCACAATAACTTACAACAGACTTCAAACGAGCTATGGAATTTGTGTCACTGGAAAATCCCAGGTATTGTGAACAGAGTGTCTGCTGTTCATCCTGGGAAAAATCATGGCAAGTGTGATATGAAAAGCAGTTTATCTAATTATTAAGGGTGCCAATGTAGTATTTCTGACTCTTTCAGAAAATAGTCATCAGAAAAAAATGAGGTCGTTCAATTTTGTAAATTCAGCAGATAAATGCAACTGGTGTTGTAGTACATATACTTCAATTTATTTCAGAAGTCTTAACTCTGCTTTGTATGACATTTAAGTTATTTAATTTACAAAATAAATGCAGCATTTGGGTTTTAAAATCATTTAAATCAAGTATCTTGCAGACAAAAGAAAGATGTGCCTGTGAGACATTGTTTGAATAGATAATGGCCTACTGCTGTAACATACTTCAGCTTTTTCACAGTAGCAAATACTGCCTTACAGCACGGGAGAAAACCTGTTTGTCCACCATCAAACTCAATACATTCTTTATCCAGATAAGTATATGGAGCAATCTAACTCCTTTCCACATTTTGACAACCAAACAACTAATAATTAACACTCAAAAGCAAGCCATGTTTAATACCCGTGTGATCATAATCTGACTGCATATAGCGTATTTTCAAAAATTCCATTTAGAACAAAAAACATGGAAAGACTATAAGGAATATAATTCATGAACCTCTTGGGAAGAGTTGTGGCTGAATAGAGACTTGGAACTATAAGCAAAAAAATTGTCTTCTGCTGCTTTTTCTTGTGTTCAGGGCACTAGGACACTGTTTTCTGAAAATAAATAGGTTGCTTTCCAATGGAAACAATTTGCAAGATCTGAACTACTACCAAGTAGCTCATGTGTAAAGGGACAACATGATAAAAAATACTGCTGGGAGAGATAGCAGATGGTGCAGTTGTAATTGTGTACACCTGGTCTGTCAGTGTATACAAAGACTTCTGTAATACCTATGAAATTTGCTATTGGGGTGCGTTTTTTTTTTTTGTTTTTTCTTTTTATGCTAAACTGCAACGTAGGTGCTACAGATGGGCAACTTCATTACATAAACGGAGTCACACAGTATGGTCACAGCAAAAAAAAGTGCACAAGCTCTGTTAAACTGAGATGGGTCACTGGAGTTATGTGACTTTTGACAGTGTAAAGAAAAAACTCAATAGAGCAAAGAACAATGATCAGATTACCAGCAATGCTTTCCCTGCTGCTTGTGTCAAAAGTAATGAAATCAAAAGGGCTGAATGCTGGAAAATCTGTGCAATGTAAATTGTGTTTAAATGAATTTTGCTTCAGAAAGTAATTTCATTTCTTTGTATAATGTCAACAGTATTTCAGAGGGTTAGTACCTTGTTGAAAGTCCGTGCCTAAGAAGCCTTTGAAGAAATTAGTGCAACCAGCCCAGTAGCTCAGTTCTGTGCCATCGTAAGAATTCAGGGGGTATTTTAAAGAATTCAGGTGCTTGCTTTGGAAAGGAGAGAGACCTTCTGAAACTAGGAACAAACAGGCAGAAAACTGGAGAAAACCAACTTGTGAGCATAATGTGCATAATTGTAACTTTGGAAGGGCGGGGAGAAAAAACAACGCTGAGTAAGTTAAAAACTGTCCTCCACTTCAAAACTGTTTTCTTGCAACTACCTTGTGCAGTGCCTGTAAATACTGCTGTGTTACCATGCCTTCAGTTTAATAGCTGCCTTTCTTAGTGTGATGGTAGCAAGAGAAGTATTTAATGTATTTCAGCCTTCATGTCACCTCAGAAGGCCCTAGAGAATACAGTCTCAAAGACTCAAAACGGAATTGAAAAAAAGAAACTAAAGGAAACAAAATCCATTTTAACTTCCTCATCTTTTTTTATCCTTACATCATGTTTGCATTTCATTACAAAATACTAGAATATGTAAAGGCAGCGTTAATATAGTAATTTATAAGATAATTCCAAATTTGATTTTTAGAAATAATATTAAAAATCAGTTTCTCTTCTGGTGGTGTTGAAACTTGGTATTTGCAAGAACCAGCCTGCACTGCAGTTTATGCCAGCCATCAGAACTGAAAGCAGCGTAACGAATGTTGCATTCAGCTAATGCTGCAACACAAATTAGGAAAGACAGTCCTGCTCTTTGATAACATTATGTGAAGACCAAATTGATCCAGATTCTGATGTCCCGACAAACACACACCATGACAGCCCCTTAGGTGTCGATTTGTACGAATGTGCGCCACACGTCCTGCAGTGCTCATGGAGAAACTGCTAGGAGGAAAAGAGAAAGAAGGAAAACGCGCCTGCACCAACAGGCACCATGAGACATCTCTGCCCAGGACCGACCGAGAGCGCACTTTTCTGTTCAACATGTAGGACCGACGAGCATGGTACACCGAGAGCTGAAGGAATCTGCCTGGGGCCGCCGGCGCACAGGTCAGATTAACAAGCAGGTTGTGTAATGGGGGCTGCACCGAGGAAGGGGGATGGCAGCCGCTCTCCGAAGACAAAACGCCACATAATTACACACGCACCGGTCACACCATGTGCGTCCTCAGCCAAGGCCTTACGGGAAAAACCCGCGGACCCTCCCGGCCGGCCTTCCGTCCACCCCCTCCCACCGCGGACCCGTCAGCACGGCCGGGCCCGCGGCTGCCACCGGGCGCCTCTCGTTGTTGCGGCCCCCGACTCCAGCGAGGGTGCCCAGTACACGCCCGGCTCAGCCACGAGGGCTGGTTCCGCTGAAGGGGCCCCTCTGGAGCCTGTCGGGGCCGGAGCCACCGGCGCAATTCAGGCCCGACCCGGCCCGGCGACCGGCCCCTCCCGCCCGGCGCCTGCGCAGCGCGCGCGCCCCCGCCCGCCC
>VYZQ01022108.1:21980-33181 GCA_013400655.1 Mystacornis crossleyi
CTGCCAGAGCGCGGCCCCGCGGCGCCGGCGCGGTTGTTGCGGAGGCTGCGACCCGCGGGCCTCGGGCCGGCCGGGCCCGGGCTCCTCGCCCGGCCACCTGACATGGCGCTCTGGCCCCGGCCTTGCTGCGTGTGGCGGCCCTTCCGCTCCGTGGCCGTGGGGGACCCTGCCGCAGGCTCCTTGGCCGGAGTCGTGTTGCTGCGAGCTCTCTCACACCGCCTTCCCTGCCCTGCAGTTGCTACGTTTTAACCCTTCTACTTTTGTCCCTTCTCACCCCTTGAGCCGCCGATGCCTAGTTGTTCCATACAAACCAGAGAAACAACTACCAATTTGGACCCTGTTGTTCTTGCTCTTGGTCTGACCTGTTCCGGGCACCTCCTCCCGTCTCTTCAACTTAGCATCACCAACAATTTCTGTGTTCAACTCCTGTGTATAGTACCCACTGTAGGAAGTGCGGGAGAAGATGTGGCCATCAGCAGTGCTGTGGGATTCAGTGACCTGGTGGTATTTCCACATCCTAATCTGGGATGAGGTGCTCTTTCTGAGGCAGTGTGTTTATTGCTTGCTACTGGAACGCAAATAATAACTCTCAGGTTTTAGAAAAGCTATCGTTCATGTGATTGCGAGCATTCATTCTGTATGGTGTGCGCAAGGGAGACCTGTTAGAGCCATGCGGGGAACGTTTTGGTGAAGAGCACTCTGTGGCATAGGTTAAGTTAGTAAAAATAGCCTGTAGAATGAAGCGTAAGAACCAGTAAGGAAAGACAGGAATGGGGGCTGATAGGAGCTATACAATGCAAATTGTAGTTGTGGTGTCTTCTACGTAGTTGTCCATTCGTGATGTAATTTTTATACACTTGCTTTTATAGAAATGGATGCTAACATGGGTAAATAGTGGAAATATTTTAGGATTAAATATAAGGCTGGTAAACATATGGCATCTCTTTAACATCACTAATTCATGGTTTGTTTTGCTTAATAAATTAATCTGTAGTGGTTTGGGACACAGTGTAAGGGAGACCTTGAAAATGTGGATTTTTATATTTCTTGGAATAATTCCAGTGGTGTGTACACTTAGTGTGTATCCCTCAGTGAAATTCTTTTTGCTGTACCAACTTCTGCTTTTGATTTCTATAGCTGGCTTTAAAGATTATGCATATAATTATGGAGTTCTGAGCACCTATATTTTTTTCAGCTATTGGTGCCTGTTACTCAGTCGTTCAGTTTTTATGTGCATTTTACATTTGCAAACTGAAAGGGTACCTAACTACAAACCATGCTGGGTAGATTTCATTCAACACAGTGAGCTGAGGTAATTCAACGCAGTGGTAAGGTGCTTTAAGGAGAACAGAAACTCTAGAAATTCTTACCTGCCATATTTCTGTAACCTCTCTCTTAGAAAGAGACTCACCTCTGCCACCTGTGTTGTGCTAAGGGTTGAGCTGATGAACTTTTTTAGTTGTTATTTTAATATTTTTCCATTAATTTTTCCTGGTCAACCTAAATGTTGCTAAATCCAAGCTATAAGGGGAGAGCTGTGTTATATTAGCAGCTTTTTTTTTATGGTAAGGGCATATTTTTGAAAGGTAAAATTATGAAGTAGCAATGATAAAGTTCACTGAACTGGGATATGGGAGTTCATTTTATAGAAGCAAAAGTGAAAAAATATGGACAGCTTGTCATATCCTCCTGAGGGGTGTCAATACAGCTATATGATGGATGGCATATTTCTATGAAAAACTTCACAAGGCTTAGCCATTAAGCTTTTAACTGTTGCTGAAAAAAATCCCAACAAACAAACTCTAATTCTAATAGGTGTTTCCAAGTGAATCATTATGGGAGAGACACTGACAAATTCAAGAGGTATTACAAATGAAATTATTCTCTCGGGTGACTGACAAATAATCGGTGTAACCTGTTACACATCTTAGCATTTTATACTATGTTCCAGCTGAAAATACTTGAAACAAGAATTGAAGAACCTGAGGGTGAGAGTTCAAGAGAATAGCAGTAGTGATGGAAATATAACCTGTCCTCATCTTTTTCTTTTCAGTGAAATGTCTCTTGGTAGCGAGCTTAGAAATTCTCAAGGTATATACAGTGATGGAGAGATGCGTCAAGTTATGTATGATCTTCGATTATGCCTAATTTTTGTGGTGTTCAGGGGTATTTATTGGTGGGACAGTCCAGCAAAGAAAAACAGAGTAGTTACTGTTTCACAATGTAAAAACTTTGCATTTCACATATTACATTTACGTACTCCACATTTCACAGTGTAAAGACATTTTTTGACATGACAAAAGTTTTAGTGCAGCACTGTGTGCCTCTTTGAGCTATAAAGTGAGGGTGAGAAAGGTATTTTTTTTGAGGAGAGGTTATGCTGTTCAAAACCTAAGTGTTAAGATGTTTTTCAATGATACAATATTAGATATTGTATGATTAAGAAAAGGTTTCTCTATTCTTTCTGCAATTCTTTGTCTTTTAATGAAATACTTTGAAATTTACTTTCTTCAGTTCACTGAAATGAGGTACAGTTATGGGTGGTGAATGTGTTTTGAATAGGGAAGGTTTAATAAAGCAAGTCTCTTGAGCTGTCTTTTCTCTTAAATACCATAATAGCAAGTGGTAAGAGATCTGTCAGTGAGGGGAGCAGCACATAACTTTATATTCTAGTTAGATTTCGGGAGGTGATTATTATTCATTATCTCTGTTGAGATTTTAGTAGCAAGGAGTTTATGTCAGTTGGTGTCCGAAGACTTCAGAATGAGGTAAACACAAACATAGTATAAAAGAGCTTCTTAACAATTAATGAAATGCTCAGATTTACATTTCGTGTTTTTTGGTCCTTAGTAGGGCTTTGTTTTTGTGCCACTAAAAGCTAGATCTTAAATTTTAAATGAGGGATTAAATTAATAAATAATAAGTAGGGGATTTATATAAGGGACCAGGTGGCACATGGATACCTAATGGGCTGATGTTTTGGCATATGAGTTTGTCAGTGTACCTGGTCCTCCTTTACAGCAGTATTGATGTTTCAAATAAACCTGTTTGCCTGCATGTTCCTGTTAGGCAGGTTTTTGTCAGTGTCCTGTTTTTTTGGGAGGTAGGTGAATGAGGAAGGTCAAATTTGATGATTAAGCTTAAAGACTAAAGCTCAGTAAACAATATTCTATACAAGTGTTGTATCTGCTTTTTTTATGAGAAAGGACACTGAAATCTTCTTTTAATAGTTCCAACCACTTTTTTGTGGCTAGATGGCAGTTCATATGCTCGTAAATCACACTGCTTGTTCCGTCAAAAGTATTTGGTCAGTTAATTTGATTCTTGAAGACTGCCCCAGATGATGGGATTTAGGCCAATAAGAACCAGATAAGAAAGCACATTGGTATGAAAGTTTTAAACTCACCAAAAAGTTGTCAAGCTGATGTCTTCTTACTGCCACTGCCACTGATGCTCGGTCTGGTATTGATTTTCTCTTTAATCCCATGATGTGTTTGTTCTGTGAACTCTATTGGGTAAAATCTCTTGCTACAGAAGACGTGGGTCTCAGTTCTGGCTTTTGGTGCTGTAATAGCCATGAACATAATGCATACAGCTTCTAGTGCTTCAAGCGTGGCTAAATGGATACCTGGCAACTTAGCATTAATTTTCAATTAGGTACTTGCGACCTTAAACTTTTAAGTTTGTGTAGGAGGAAGGAAGAGGATGATAGTAAAACGTGCATCAGGGCTTTGAAGGAACATGGTTTTGTAGGTGGGTTTTGTCAAGGTATCAGTGAGCCCAGAGGGTGATCTGACATCACAGTGCCAGTGAACAAAGGTAGACGTTTCATACCTTGGGTGCTCCTTTTGGGTACAGTAGTTGCCACACAATGTGGGCAAGGGGTTTTTCTTTTTTTTAAGCTGTCCGTGTTATTAATATCATGCCAATTAAGGTGCAGTTCCCCTCTTTTGATGAAAGGTTTTTGTCAGTTACTGTTACTTACTGATCTTCTGTAATAGTGCTGAGTCAGCTTTTCCCATTTGTTTTGACATCTAAGGTGCTAGTCATCCAAATAACGTGTTCCTTTTGTTTACTCTCCTACCAGAGTTTAATATTTGAAGAAATAAATATAGTATGGGTATTTTTAATGGAGTCTGTGACCGTTGTTATGACTAGTGCTTGCTGTTGTTCATTTGGTGTGCATAAGCACAAGGTCCAGAGACCAAGTCTTGTATTTTGAATGTTCCAATGTTTCCCACATAGTCCAGTCAATAATTAGATGTACAAAAGCTTTTAAAAGCACTAGACAGGTTCAGTGAATTGGAAGCGACAGACACTATTCAGAAAGGTACTTCAGTGAAAAGGAAGGAATTGTAGTATTGCTATGCTATCTTCTGCAGTTTCAGACTCACTTATTCGGGCAGGTCAGTAAAGTAGATAGGTTATTCAACATCTGGGATTTTGAATATTGGAAATAAGCAGTGTGAGATTGGGGTTTTTTTCTTTTTTTAGGTTCCTTCAGGTTTTTGCTTTGCCTTGTTCCCAATTCAGGCAATCCTTTTTTGGTTAAATTTCTTTGTAGAAATGTTTTATTTTTTTGAAGTCCAACTGCTGAGGACTTTCATAAACCAGATTTATTTTTAAATTGACAATCATTAAACGTACAGAAGCTTCTATTTTATGTTGCTAACTTTAAAATATAAGCTAAAATATCAAAGTCAAGTTTAAAAGGTAAACTGATATATTAAATTCACCCCTTGGACAGAGAGGAAAGGGAAGAGAGTAATTACAGTGAAACCTAACATTTGCTTAGTAAAGTAAATGATGTGGGAGTACTGTAAAAATGGAGCAAAATGAAGGTAAAGGAAAATAAAGAAAAATAATAAAATACCAAAACAGATGTATCTAATGTATATCCAAGTTCGTAGTTGAAAAATGAAACACTTTCACATGCTGATATTTAAGGGAGACTTAATTTAAAATGCAGTCAAGGGTAAGCTTGGACTGTCCATCAGCTAAGTAGCATGCAGGATGCTTGGTGGTAAATACAAATTGTGATCGCCCCTGCCTCAGGTGGATTTTAGATAAGATGGTAGAAACATGCGGATGCAGTTGGACATCTCCACTAAATTATTTTTCTCTGCTGTGATTAAGAAAATAATACAGCAGGAACTGATGTAATTATTTGCCTCTTTCGCAGACAAACTAAGCAATGAAAAATCTTTAAGACGTACAACATCCCTTGTCCAGTTTCTAGTCTTCATTCCATTCTAAGATTAGTTTGGAAAGATATGCTTGTTTGAGATCTCTTTTCTTAGCAAGTGATCATTCTGGCTATTTATCTTTTAATTTTAGAAAGTCATGTAAAACTGTTAAAGATGTAATAAAAATATGGTAAATAGGGAAAAGATTAAAAATCTGCTGTGGCAGATCCTATAGCATGTTTATTTCATACCAGATTTATTGGGATTTGAGGCAATATTATGGCATACCTAGCTTAATAACTAATTCAACAATGGAAGAAATTATTTTTTTAAGCTGAGAGACTCAAACTGTAAAAGGAAACAATGTTGAGAGCATGAAGAAATTTTATAGTAAACAATGTGAGGGAAATTGTGGAAGTCATTTGACTGTAGTGTTTTCTAACAGGGTTGTTTATCGTGTTGGATCACTTAATGATGACAGATGTTGGTTGGTGAGTTACTCTGTAATTGTTGCAGTGTTACTTCATTGTAATTATTGGTCCTGTTTTTGCAGTGGAGGGGCTGATAGAGACAAATGAGTTTCAAAAGAGTAAGAGAACTGTATTTAGGGAACTGAGGAGAATGCTCTCTATACTTCAGGGTTTTCTTGATGGTGAGCTCTTCTTTTACTCAGACTCCTGTATGTTGCTGTGCTGCAGTCTCGGTACGTGCCCCGATGCTCCAGGAGCCAGTGGGTGGGAGAAGTTTCACAGAGCCTGGCTGGGACTTGCTCCTTTTTGCCTCATTTATGAACACTCCTCCCTGGTTCCGCATGCATAATACTTTTCATATTCTGTTGCTTCTGGTTAGCTACCCAGTGGGAAAGCACTTGGGAGTTACTGTGCGATGGGAGTACAGCTGGTACGTGCGCATCTGCCGGGAGCCGTGCCGAGGCACTGGCCATTAGGGTTCAAGTGGAGGACACAGCTGTGCTCCAGTGGAGTTACACATTCTTCCTTTCAGGGGTTAGAATTATCTTTGGAAATGAGTGAGCATGAAAATCTTAACTGTGATTTTACCTCTACCTCTGGCTATTTTTCCTGATGTTCAAAGTGTTTTAAATGCAAAATAAACCATTCAAAATTTATACACTTAAGGCATTATGCATGGGAAGATTTTTTTTTCTTGCAGCAACTGTTTCTAACAGTCAGCTGTCTAGCTATCCAAGTGTATCTTTCATCCTCAGCCCCACAGATTCTATACTTCTTATGATAGTTAATCTAGTAATATTAAAATAATTTTCTAAAATAGCTCAGTAGTGTATGAATTATGAAAAGAGTTGCACAGTGGTTTTTTGAACTAGGCTAAGCGAAATTTTTTTTCATGTGTTTTCCTGGCATAAACTTTTTATTTTAAAAATGGTAGAATTCTTTAAGATTAGATTTTGTGGTAGTAGTATTTTTATGGAAGCCTCCTGACTTTTTGATGCAAAATTTGGATAGACCTTACACTTGATGATAGGCTCATGCTCCAGGAATAAAGCTTTCAATAAAATTCTTCTTGAATTTTCTGTGCTAGCTACTTAGGTGTCACTGAAGGTGGCTGTGGCCACTGCATGTATAGTTGCTTTGACATTTACTTCACAGTGCTTTTAGTGTTCCGAATGGCTGCATGGTAGTCTTACAAAACTGTAAGTAGTCTTTTTTTCTTCATCACATCACTGAAGACAGAGATTTATTTCTGTCAGGAGGGATTTTTGTAGCAAGAGAAAATGCTCTTCTCAAGCTTTGATACTTAACATTGATTTTAATGAAGTGGTCATCACTGCTTTTGGGAACAACAGTATTTGAGTAACAAGTATCTAAATGTTCTCCTATCTGGAAAAAAGCTTGGGATATGTTATTGTAAATGTCTTCAAACCCTCTGCCACTTTTTAATGTTGGATGCAAAAGGTTTGTTGCATTCTCACAATATGTAGGTGTTTTATTGCAGTGTCACTGACACTTGATACTATCAGCGTTCACCCTAATTTTATCCTGTGGCTGTTACTCCTGTGCTCATGTAATGCTAATATGAAAAAAGCCTGTCATTACAGGAAGGTGCTTAAATTACTGTGTTGGGGCATTCGTAATTATTTTCTTACTTGGAGTCACTGCATCCATCTCTTGCAGTTTATCCTGTGTAGTATCAGATTGTTGTAACTACTTGGCATAATAATAAAAACAGATTTATACAGTGCAGCACAGTACTTACTCCTTAGCTTGCTTCTTCATTTGTTGCCAGATTTGGAACTTTAAAAACGATGTTGACTGCTGTAGGTGCTAGTTGGTGTGGTGTATAGGTAGATGCCCTGCCTTGCTTGATAAAAGCAGTCCATTTTTTGGTGAAGGAGCTTTCAAATTATGACTTGCTGCTGAAGTCTATTCCCTGCTTATTAAATGCACGTGATTTGGCCAAACTTTACTTCTTGCTGGCTGTTTGGTCAGTAGGACCTTGTGTATTAGACTGCTTTGTTGTGGTTAGTGTGTAGAAATTGGAAAGGTACCATGCTCCACAGAGACACAGTGTCATATCTGACCATTGTTTTCTTCTGAGCTGCCCTACGGGAGAGGGAAGAAAGACTTCATGTCTTGTTTGAAAATAAAACCCCAACAACCCAAAACCCAACAAAACCTCACAAACAAAAAAACCCTAAGAAACCCCACTCAAACAAAATGAAACACTGTTTGTGTTAAACCTGTAGTTTTTGTAAATTTGTGAAATAAAATAAATGGCATAAATAGGGTTGAAATTGTAGCAGAGCCCTTATATGTATCTGGCTAGGATATTCCCAATTGATTGCTAAAACAGAAATTTCCCATTAATGTGTCCAGGGAAGCATACTTAATGTTCTATTAAGCATGAGTAAGTACTGGATTTATTTTGTGGCACATTGCTGGAATAGCCATCTAGAAAGTAATTCAAACACTGCGAACTCCAAGTCTCACTTGTCATTTTCCTTTAATTAATGTGTTCATTCTAAACAAACAAACAAAAAATTGTCTCATGTGGGAGGAGGATGATGAAAGAAGGAGCAGGAAAGTATATCTGTCCATTTGTTGTCTCCAAAAGCTTTAACAGCTTTGTGTGCCAGAACTGGTCTTTCAGACTGTCCGGTATGCCAAATTAAGCCAGGCAGTCCTGCCCTGCTCCTTTTTCCTTACCTGTAAGATCATATTTATTACAGTTATCTCTCTCCACTTTGAGTATATGCTAAAGCAAAACTTCTGAAGAAGTGTTTTGCTGACTTTTTTCTATTCTGTTGTTTAGTTGTACATTCTGTTCTTATTAGTTAAGTCTCTGCTGCAGTAGTTGCACTTCTGCTGCATTGCAAAGATCTAGAAAATAAAGAATTCCTTGTAAAATGCAGGTACCATCTTTGAATACAATTCCTTACGTAGACTTCTACAAGTTCACCTAACCTTCTTCAAAACTGAAGTTTCTAAAAGGCTCCTCCTTTTGATGCCAGCTTAGAATGCTCATGTACTTGATTGAGATCAGATTTTCATACAAAATTTCTGTAGTTTTATTGACTGTATTGATAGGTGAAAAATAATAGCAGTAAAACCTTGCTGTCTAAAAGTACTAACTTGCTGTGAAGTACTTGATGGTTGCGCTTTGAACAGAAATATAGTTCTCAGTAGTATTAGTAGTAGTATGGCAGACTCTGGAACCTTTCAGCTCCACTGATGTTAGTGGAAGCTGACCTCACATTTTTACATTTAAAAAGAAGAGTCATGCTCACAGTGCTGCTATCCAGATTCACTTGTTCTTGATATCCTCCTCCTCTGGTGTCTTACCCTGTGGATTGGTTAAGATTTAAACAAATGTTAGAAAGGAATTGTTTAGTTACCTTTGTTATACACTCTCTGTAGAAATGTCAGCACCTGGATGCTGATAGAGGAGATTATATTAACTTAGCATGAAATGTCTTTTAAAAATAATTAGGGAGTTGATTTTTAGTTATGCAGTGGGCCATACTAAGCCATAAGCAGTTTTTATTTATTTTTTTATAATTCTAAAATAACTTAAGCATTCTTTATAAAACACAACAGCCAAAAAATTTGCTGGTGTCTTAGGTGTTTCACAATTTGTAGCTTATTTTCTTATGGTATTTTTCTTGTCTTTCTATAGGGCTGAAAGACACACAGGAGTCTTCATGGATATAGTTGATACATTTAACCATTTAATTCCTACTGAACACTTAGATGATGCCCTATTTCTAGAATCCAACCTGGAGAATGAAGTCTGTGAGGATTTTAGTACAAGTCAAAATATCTTAGAGGATTCGCTGAAGAACATGCTCAGCGATAAGGATCCTATGCTAGGATCTGCAAGTGCCCAGTTCTGTTTGCCTGTTTTGGATAGCAATGACCCCAATTTCCAGATGCCTTGTTCTACAGGTAAATCTTACAATTTTTTAAGATTGCAATTTAAAATACAGTTTCACTCTAGTACCAAACCTTTTCCATAATGTAGAAATAATAAGTTGGGATTTCTGTAGCCTTGGTGCCCTTTTTCGATGCACTCCTTACATGCCTGGCATGTAAACATGAGCAGGTCTTTCTAGTTTTGTAGCGTAACAATAGAAGAAGGTTTCTTATGTGGATCAGAAATAGCTTAGGCATTGTTTGTCAGTTACTCCCGATGAAAGTCATGATTTGTTTAGGTGCTATGCTTGATCACTTGAAATCTCTGGTTGGCTTTAAAAATACTGTATTTCTGGATTAGCAGTAGGAGCAAGAGAGTTGTACAAATTACTGCTCTGATCCCAGGGTTATTCTGTTAGTGCTAGGCCTTCTGGTACTGAGCCGGTTCTGGATTCTGTATGTTTTCCTTTGGTTGGCTTCAAGAGCCTGGAATGATAATAAAATTCTTATTTTACTGTTGGAATACCTGATTTGGAAACTATTTAGAGCAAAGTTTTAAATAAAAATAATCTCAGAAGTTACTGAGTAGTTTTAGAAGATAAAAAAAAGGATGATCCAATCCCTAAAATTATTAATATTTATGAATAGTTCTTGTCCTGTTGCTATAAGCCATATAAAAAGTCTATTCACTTTTTTCTCATAAGCCCCTTCTAAGTATTAAAAGGCCGTAATGAGATGTCCCCGTATTCTCCAGGCCAAACAACCACAACTCTCCCAGGCTTTCTTCAAAGGACAGGTGCTCCAGCCTTCCAGTCATTTGTGGCCTCCTCTGGACTTGCTTCGCCAGGTGCATTTCTGGTACCAAGCGTCTCAGTCAGCAGTACTGGTAGATGACAAGTAAAAGGAGTATGACAATGGATGTTTGTTGCCTATCTATTGATAGGCAGAACTATATCAGTGCCAATAAAGCAGTCTCATGTTTATCTCCTGGCCTGAATCCAGATTGTGCTGGATTTAGATGGTGTAATTTTGGCATATCATTGCTTCTTCAGCCTTTCAAGTTTGAGTGTAAATATATCCAGTCAAATGCACTTTTTTCCAAAGGCTGGAAAAAAGCAACCTGTNATTGCCGCTGAGTAACAGAACAGGGTTAGAGTAATAGAATGGGGTTATCTTTTTAGCTTTGACTGAATAATTACATATTTAGAGAAGAGAATGATTCTTTGCGGGTGGTCCTGGTTATGGCTTTAAGCAGAGGTAGACATAACTCTATGACTCTCAGAACTCTCACGAGGTGGATAGGGTAGAGGTCAAATTATGCAGAAATCCTTTTAGAATGTGTTTGTGTCGGGTAATTGCTAAACTATAAAGATGCAGTTAGGTTGCTGGTTTATGGAGCTAGACTGAGGAGATTGCTGGTCTTAACAGCACAGTTAAGAAGTTCTGTTACCTCTCTGAATCAAAGTACAAACATGTCTTATTCACTGCAGCTCACACAAACTTAGCAGTTATGGAGGGCTCTTCCTGTCCTGAAGTAGGTATTAGCAGAAAGACCTCGTGTTCATAGTAGAAATTGGTGTAATTGCTGTCCTTGCCAGTTAAAAGACAGAATTTGACAAAATGAAAC
>VYZQ01022111.1:1654-30125 GCA_013400655.1 Mystacornis crossleyi
CCCGCAGGAGCCCAGCATGCCGAGGAGGAAGCAGCAAGCGCCCCGGCGCGCAGCAGGTACGAGAGCCGCTTCCCTTCCCTCCCTTCCCATTCCTCCTCTCCGCGGCCGCTGGCTTCTCCTCTCGCTTCCCTCCGTCTCTTTCATAACCGGCTCCCGGCGGGCTCGGCCGCCGCTCCGCGCTCCGCTCCTGCCCCGCTGCCCGCCGCTGCCGAGGGCTTTGCCGAGCAACTCCCGGGCTGGAGGCACGGCGCCGGGACTGGGGGGTTTGGGGGGGATTTTATTTTTTTTTCTTTGGGGTGGGGGCGCATGAAAGCCCGTTCCCCACTTTTGGTGCCCACTTTGATTTATTCCGAACTCTGCCATCGCGCGGCTCGGGTCTGGGGGTAACCCTGTGCGAGGGGCAGGCGGGTGTGTGCGGGCACACACTGCTCGGGCTCGTATGGTCGATGTCACTCCGGGGCTGGGGGAAGCAAGGAGGCGAATTTAGGTTATTTCCAGCCCGTACTTTGGCACCTACTTTGCTTCTCTCTCTCGTAGTCTTCGTTCTTCTATATCCCCTTCCCTCACAGGCAAATGGTTTGTGAAAGCCAGGGAAAATAGTCTTTTAATTTAATTTTTTTTCCTATAAAAAAAGAGAGAGGATATGTATAAATACATGGCACGCTGTGAATGAAGTGGCGGGGACAAAGTAATTTGGAGGGTCTGCACAGTTAGTTGAAGATCCAATCCCAGAACTGGTTCCTTTGCCCAACTTTTACGTTTTTCTCTTCTGCCCTTGTACTGCACTGGAGATGTCTCTGCCGGACAGACAGACCCACCTAGTTGGTCACTTTCTTTGGTAGCCTCTTCTGTTAATCCCATTGATTTCTTATTTATGAGTCCAGAGGAGAAGCTGCAAAGTAAACCACAGGAGGAAAAAAAAAAAAAAAAAAGAAAAAGGGTCTGTGTATTGTCAAGTGACTGGTGAATGTTTCTGATAGTGTGCCTTTACAATTTCCACCTTTTTTTTTTTTCTTTTTAGAAATACTTTTCGAGGCTTTGTGCTGGTGAGGTTTTTTGTTTGTTTGGCTTGTTTTCCTTTAGCCAGAAATGTCAACTCCTGTTAAACTTAAGCAGTATTTTTTGGAAAAGCCAAATTGAAAAGAAAACAGTAGAAGAAAAGCCCCACATAATTTTACAGTAATCCTTAGTTGGGGATATGTGGGCTGGAAAAGGTTTCCTTGGCCTGTTGCCATCCTTGATTTGATGTCTGATTGATCGCCTGTCATCTGGCAGCCTTTGATCTATTCATTCCCGATAAACATCAATAAATCACTTGCCATGGTAACGCCAGACTCGGTGACGTCACACGTGGCCTGTCAACTCTGTTAGTGCAACTTGAGGGGCTCCTGGCGAGCGGTGGCCCAGGGCTGCCAGGGCCGGGCCGGCCTGGGGGGAGGCACAGGAGAGGCTCTGGTGAGGGACAGCCTTGGGGTGCCGGGGTGCAGCAGCCCCGAGAGGCCGGTGTGGAAGTTTTCCAGAGGCTCCGGCAGCATCCCTGGCAGCGCAGCTGTGGTTGTGCTTAGGACAACTTGGAGCGGGTAGTCCTGGAGCCTGTTGTAGGGTTTGTTGGAACACGGGCGTTCAGCAGCGTGGCAGTGCTCTCACACTGCCTGACAAGTTCTCGGAGTGCGGTGGTTTGAATTCAGTAAACAGCAAGGGGCTCAGGGAGTAACACAAATTTTAAATAACGATGTCCATGTTTCCTTTCTTCTCCTCTTTGACATCCACATGCGTTCAGCCAGTACTTTTGTAATAGGGAAATAGTCTTCCCAGCAATCTTACCCCACATACAAACAGCTACAAAGTTGGGAAAGTTTCTCAGTACGGTAGTGATACCATATAGCAAACAATATCGTAGCCAAGTACTTCATGATAATATTTTGCTTTTCTGGCCTGTGCCATTAAATAACAATTTTCAAGAAAAATGACAAAGGTGAACTTTCGCTGATGCTTGGGAAATTCTGTTTTGTAAAGTGAATTTAGTTCTGCAAAATCTAGCTTTTCCATGTGTTCGACACACTCGACTGCTGTAAGCTGGGCTCTCAATAGGCTGGAAGAAAATGTTTCTGCACTAAACACACATTCTGAGGTACCTTTCTCTCCCTCCACCACTCTCTGTCTCTCCCTCCTTTCTCAAGTGAATCACCCATGATGTGCGATCTTTCATATTTAGTAGAAGTGTAATCTCTTTAAACTTTTAGCTTTTTGATAGCCACATTAAACATTTAGTATTGTGTATAATTGCTTCCCACTGAGATGCTGCTTTTATTGGTCACACTGGAAATGTTACTTTTTCTAATAGCAGTAAAAGCAAAGGCTTTTTTTTCTTAACACCTTAAAAACCAGCTAAGAAATAACAGGTTAGTTAAGAAATATTCATTACAAAAACTTGACTGCAGGACTAATAGGAGATGGAAGAATGGTTTTGCTCTATCAAAATGACCCGTCAAAACGACTTTGTTTCATATTTGATTTAATTGTCTCTCTCCTGACAGGCACATTCATCAATAGCTTAATGGTCAATCAGAAGTTGGCAGAGTGAGTGCTTTCATTCTTTCCCATACACTAGCTTTGGCTTTACTTTATCAAAATGCCTCTGCCTAATGGATATGGGGGATGTAGAATGACTGAAGGGCTACTTATTTGACAAGAGTGAAAAAACAAGAACATTTATGCTGTTGATAAGTGCATGAAGATAAATAAGTGAACTGTATGAGGCGTTTTATTTTAAGATAGAAGAAACTTACTTTTTTTTCCTCCCCCCTTTTTGGCTTGAGAGCTGTGAGTTATAAGGTTCATGACTGCTTTTGTGGCATACTGAGAGTGATGACAAATTGATTGCTTGGTACTGAGAGAGAAAAAAAGGTGGTGGTGGGGGGAGAATTAAAGATGTCTGCTGATTGGTAACTCAGGAAATCCAGTCCCCAGCAACCTTGAGAATACTCGAGAATTTTTTTTCTCCAAACTGAAAGGTCCGCTCAGCCATAAAAAAAGAAAAGTTGTTTTGCCAGCTTCATTAGTGTTCACCTAATTAGCTGTAAACCTGATGGATTCCTGACAGCTTTAATGATTGGAGATGACAAGCTCCACGCAGTGTCATCCAGCAGAATTAGGTTTGCAGCTAGTTTGATGTAATCAAGTTGATATTACACAGTCCTGGTTGCCTTTAGTTGTGCATTAACTCAATTTTCTGCTGCAGGTGACAAATGGGCTTTGGTACCTGGATAATCATGTCATAGGAATTAGGGCCCTTTTAATGGTCTGGAGTAGAATAACAACAACAAAGAACTCTCAGCAGCACAGAGCTTGCAGACATAACAGACAGGTGCACAAATTCTTTATGTCTAGCCCAAGTGTTAACACCACACTGTGGAAGACTAAAGCTGTCTCTGAGAATCAAGAATCTGTAAAAATGATAATTTCACTTTGTTTGCTTTGAGACTCAGGTGAATATCGTAGATAAATTTGGGAAGAGTCAGGGATTGCGATTTTATTCCTCACCTGTTAAAGCAAGATGATAGAATCGCTGCTCCAAAGACTTCTGTCACGTAAGTCAGGAGGAAGAAGGTATTTACCAGTTAGAGGCTACTGTTTGGGGAAGCTAAGAGGTTGTATTGATAGAGGCCAGTCTTGTTCATGCAAACAGTAATTATATATCCTTAAACTATAACTTTCACTTGCAGCTTTTTTAGAAACCTATTTAAAAGATCAAGAAAATGTACTTCGTTCTGACAGAAACAACTTAATACATATTTTGTATACATATATTCTGAGGAGGGATTGGCAACTAGTAGTTTGCTGGAATCACATTTAGTTTACTTATTTATTTATTAAAATATTTAATGAAACGGTAAGATCCAGACAACTGCACTGAGTTTTCAAGCCTCTGGGAAAAAAAACCCAAACAAACCTGGGCCTATTTTTTTTTTTTTTTCATATAGTATGTTTTAAACCCTAGAGATTGCTGCACACTTTAGGCTCTTCCCAACTTCTCTGCTTTCATTCAGAAATGTGCATATGGTCAGTGTGGGCACTGAAATACACGGAATTGATGTTTCAGAGATGCAGAGCACTTCCACTTTCCAGGGACTGGAGTGCTCGTGCCAGCCCTCAGCCCCTCCAGCACGGGGCTGGGGGTGCACCACAGCAAACAGATGCAAGATGGCACACAGGTTGTGCCGCCAGATTTCCAGGCAGCTCTGACTCCGGCAACTCGAACGCCCACTTTAATTTATGGCAATTGCTTGCAACTACATACATACCCCAAAAGTAAATGTAGCGATAAAGTAGGCTACCTATAAAGGTACTTGCAGTGTCAGCCCTTGGTATGTTATTTGCCTCCAAACCTGCCACATATTTCTCTGTTGGGCAGAGATTCTTCCTAGCAGCAAGCTGACAAAATGATTAGTTATGGCTGTCCTCTGCTTTTTTTTTTTTTCCCAAGAAAAGTGTGAAGAAAAAAAAAAAAAAAAAAAAAAAAAAAAAAAGGGGGCATAAATATAAAAAGGCTTGATAGATTCCCCTGAATATCCGCCTGGAAAACAGAATTTTCCAGAATCAGCTGCCATTTCTCCCATTAGCTTGACAGCTGTCAATTAGGGCTTCAGTGCTCTCCTGGGCCACAGTTTATTGCGTGCGGTTGATGTTGTCATTTTGTTCTCGGTTTTGCCTTGAGCGCTATCATGAGCAGGAGTGAAATAGTCAATAACTGATGTATCAGCAGTTATTTCTTAAATTGGCTTACAAGTCTGCATTTTTCCTCTTTTTACTAAAGATTGTTTTGTAAAGTGATTAGAATGAATTGTGACTGCTGCAGGGTTATGGGAAATGCAGTGAAGCTAGGGTGAGTTAGCAGGATTAGAGTGGGTCCTTTTTGTCAGCCCTGCTTCCAGGATTAGTGGAAACTGTATAGAAAAGATCACCTTCAGGGTGAAGTGTGGGGTACATTTTTAAGCGTGCTACGTGCACGCTTATGCAGAAACATATGGTGCTACAGAGTGAATGAAAAGAAATCATTTGCTAGGACGTAAAGTAACCTATGTGTTATCTTTCTGAGCAAACCTTGGCACTGCTGGCTTTATGGTGTAGTAATCCATATTTTAATCCAATGTCGTGACTGTTTCCTAGAGAATCCAAACACAGACTGTCAGATTTTAACACAGCCCTGTTTTCAAGGTGCTGCTAGTGGATCAGGTATTAAGATGCCTGAAGTGTTGCATTGTCAAGTAGGAGTGTATGCGTGTGTATGGTTATGATACAACACCAAAAATAACATAGTTGCTGAGCAGTCGTGTGTTATCTTATCTATGAAATACTTCAGCATCATTTACTAAACAATCTACCTCAGGTGTTTTAGTCTGATTTTTTTTTTTCTTCTCTGTGTGTTTGGTATTTTTTTTTCAATTTAGTTACGCCCAAATTGTGGTTTATCAGGCTTAAGTTAAAAATGAAAGGTGAATACAATATATTGTATTTGGTAACAATGATATGGACTGGTACATCCAGACAGATAATATGCAGTTGTAATTAGAGTGAATAGACAGGCATTCATTTTCAAATTCTTTGACACATGCATAAAATAGTCATATAATAAGATAAGATGACAATTTTATGTTAGGTTGATAAAGTGTCCCGATACATGCATTTAAATGTCTGTAAGCCTTTTTTTATCCAGACAGATTAATTCTAGTTTCCAGCATTTGCAGTTAGACATTAAATTAATTTTAAAAATCCCACTAAACAATGGATGCATTGCTTTTTTGTGTGTGTATGTGTCATAACCTAAAGCAGGAGGATTGAAAAAAATTTGTGCAATTGATTTTTCTTGATTTCAACATTTAAAAAAAAAATAAAGCATGAAAATTGGCTCAAAGGATTTAAAGCGTAGTCCACGAGAGATTGTATTGTAGTTTTCTTAAGTACAATAGTGCAGAATAGAACATTGTCAGAGCTTGAAATTGTTTGTTACCATTTTCATAAAAAGAACCGAAAGAGTTGAAATAAGAAGGGCTTAATTTCAGAGACTGCGAGATTCATCCTACTGCATTTGCCTGATTTTGCGCCTGAAAGATATTTTGGTCATCTCAGCAGAGAGCCAATCTGCAGAATTTAAACACTTTTCATTGCAGGCATCAACTTTAAGATATTTCTCAGAAAATGTTCAAAGGGTTTTTTTCCCCTGGGAGTGGAGGGAGAGTAGGGAAGGAGTTACCAGAGGATCATAAAATATCTGAAAGCTCTTTGCCAATGCCATTACCTAGCCTCTTCGGGCAGTAAAGGGGCAACTCTTCAAGAATAATCTAAGTTCGTATTTTAGACTTAATTATAAATTATTAATTAACTCTGTCAGGACACATGTTATTAATTATGACTCTCTTTTCTTCATTCAGAGCAGCTGTTGGGAATCACGTAAGTTGACTGTGTTTGTTGGTGTGGAAGTTTGCCAGTGAGGAGACTCCATGGCCAGCCTGCCTCACCTCCAGCTCCCATCCCCTTCCGCCCGGGCACGGCTGTTGGGCAGCTCAGCCTGGCAGCGCTGGCAATTAACACAAGTTCTGAGGCGGCCCAGGGTGTTCACAATTAGGGAGCATTGTCACGGGGCTCGGTTTTAGGTCCTGTCCATAAATATTTCCCGTTCTAGCAAGCCTGTGTGGTGGTGGGGAGGTGGGAAGGGCGGCGGCCAAGCCTTGGCGAGGGGGAAGCCAGGCAGTTTCCGTGCCCTTCCGCCAAACTCCCGCCAAACTTGGTGCACTGGCACAGAGCAGAGGGCTGCTTTATTATTCGTTTGGAATGATCCAAATTCATTTACTTTTGATATTTCCGTCGTTAAATTGAGCCCTCTGTTTCACTTTCTTATGTGTTCTTTGCGGAATGCACGTTGCATAAAATAGGCAATTTTTAATGAACAATTTAATGTAAATGGGTTCTGAATTTAAATTAATATTAATGAAGCTTTGAGTGAATTTATTTTGCATACGTAAAGGCTTGTAACTCTTTCACTCATACACTCTTGTCTTTATGTAGTAACACACTGGTTAGGTGAATTGGCTAGTTTCCATATTTTGTGATTAAAAACTTTAATGGATTTTACATGGATATTTGTGCTGGCACAGCTTTGTGCAGGTTACTATTGCTAGTAAAAACATACCTGCCTTGATAGTCAGATTTTTGTAGTTAGCATTTCGCTGTTACCCCACTGTTTCTGTGTGTTTCTTCCTACTTTGGTTTCGCCTTCATGCTTAAAGAAAAAAATACTCCAACAATAGTCACCACAGTCAAGATGTGATTCTTTCTTTGGCTTACCTCTAATGCATTATGTATTTAGAAATGATGGGATGTTCTATAATTAATTCTGTTAGATGTAATTGCTATAATCACTTTGATGCTACACATAATAAAAGTAATATGGTAAGCATACGAAAAAATATAAACACCTTACTGTACCACTTTTTGTAAAATTCTTTTAGAATTCTTGTTTAAGAGCGGAACCTTCGCTTCAGTAGTTTTTCAGAGCTAAGATTTTTTTTTAAAGTACATTACTTTAATAAATGAATTAATTTTAGATATTGAAAAGATTTTAACAGGCAGGTTGTCTGTATGTGCGCGCGAATATCCCTGGCTCTGTGCGCTGTTAAAGATGTAGTTCATTAAGAAGCCAATCTTCAGCGTGGCTACAAGTGAGACATAAATATCACTGTATATCCCAAGAAATGAGAGACAAATATGTACGTTATATCAAAACCCAGGACAGAGGAAATAACATAGAAATAGAATTGTACAGTGGAAAGCTTCTTTGTAGCGCAAAATTATGGGAAATATAAAATGTATGAAGGGTAGCATGTAACTAGAGAGGGAGTTTTTCAGGCCTGGTCCCAAGTGGGAAAAAGACTACAGAAGGTGATTTCCCTCCTCCTGCTTTTTTCTTTTCTTTTTTTTTTTTAACAAGTAGCTTTGAGTTATTGTTTGCAAACACAGTTTTTGATAGGGAGGAAATGAAAAAAATATGTGCAATGGGTTAAGCTGTGTAGCTGATATCCTTGATTCTGTAACAAAAAATGTTAATATGGCCATAGTTCTTAATTAGTTGCACACCATACTTAATGCTGCAAAGGTCACTTGGTTTTATGGTCCATCTTTGCCCATGAATTTGTATGTTTCCGCCCAAATTTATATTTCTCTCTCATGTATTTTCTAAGCAATTGAGTGTGCAAATTGTGGTTAAAATGCAAACTAGAAAGAGGATTAGAAAAATACATTTAGCATGGACAAAGAAGAGGTTTTTATTGGTTTTTTTAAAATGTTTTTTTTTATGGTGTTATTTTCGAATAATGCACAGCCTTTGCGTGGCGAGCAGCAGTATTACATTTAACTTCTGTAAGCTGAACAAACAAACCCCGACCAAGCTCTCGCTGGATTGTTCTGGGGAAGAACAGAACAGGGTGCTGTTTCTGAGTGTCTCTGGGACTGGGCTCGCTGCCGGCAGCCCTTTCCCTGCTAGGTCAAGCCTGTTGCTGGAGGGCCAGATCGCAGCAGGGGCCTCCAGGAGGCTTGGCAAGGCTGCTCCAGACTGGCAGCCATCAGTCATCCATCTGTGACACAGAGTCTGTTTTTGATGGCAGGGATGATAAAAGGCCTGGGAACTGTATAGGCCCTTGTAATCAGGGCCAGTGCTGACATCCTTCTCAACTTTGACAGCTTCTTCCTTTTCTCTCTTCACCGCCAAGACTGTCTCAACTGGATTTTTTTTTCCTCTCTCTTGTTTCATGTGCTTGATCAGTCTCAGATGCTGGGAATTATTTTTTTCTGGAGGGAGGGGGAGTGTTTCTTTTGGTTTGTGGGTTGGGCAGGTGTGAGAGGAAGTCTGGGTTTTTTTTCGGTTTTTTTTTTTTTTTTTGTACTGTAGGCCTGTTGCTAATTAATGTTCCTCCATAAGATTCTGTCGGAGTTGAGTAATGTTTTTGATCTTTATGCCTGATAACTGCATACTTAATGAGATTTCAAAGCTGTGAGTGCAGCTCCCTACAATTATTGACAGATGCCTTTTCTTTGCCATTGGGTTCAGCTTCATAAATCCTCCTGCAGTAATGAGGTTCAGAAGTGCCACCCTGCCAGTGAGCTAATGAAAGAGGGGGGGAGGGAGGGAACAGCTCATGCCTGCCTGACACATTTTTTTCCTTTAAAATTTACTATGCAGATGTCAAGCTGTGGGACGATTACTTCAAACATGCTAATTTTTATCTTGCTTTTGTGTCAAGCCTGCATGCCATTTCCCCCCCCCAATAATAAATAAAAATAGAAACTTCAACCTATTTAAATTTTATCATGGATCATAACTATTGAAGACTTTGATATATGTGTGTTCTTTTGCAGTTTCCAGTCAGTGGAGCAGTTTTTTGAAATCCGAAGGGCAGGGAGAGGATTAAAAAAAAAAAAAAACAAGGGGGGGAAAAAAAAGGCAGCAAGCTGCCTCGGCCGCGCGTCGGCCTGCCCTAACCGTGCACTTGAAACATCGGAGATTTCATTTTAGAGTTCTGAAACTAAATCCTGGTGGAGAATAGCCGCACCATGCCAAACAGTCGATTTCCTTTTCAGCAGAGCCATACATCACTGACCCACCCTTCCCTCCCGACAGAATGACATGTGTCATTTATCACCGGGCCCTGCCAGAGCGCGGGGGGGCGCGGGGCAGCTCCCGCTCCGGCGCTGCTGGATGTGCCCCGGCCGGCCGGGCTCGGGGAATGGGGACCGGCGCGCCCGGCTGTGCTGGGAGCACTGGCACACTCACTGAGGAGGTTATATGCTTTCATATTATCTGCTAAGTCGCCTTGTTCAGCCCGCTGAAGGTTTTCCCCTCCTGTTTTCTTTCTCTCTGAGTGTCTTTTTATTTCTTTTTTTTTCCCCTCTTTTTTTTTTTTTTTTTTTAAGTTTGGCAGTTGGGACACACTGGCTGACACATATCATTCAAGCAGCACCAGCTTGCTGGGGGTTGTGTAAATGAATCTGGGAGCTCTTGGTTTCACATGATTCAAACGTGCATTATTGAAGATGGATGTTCCTTAAAAAAAGATTGATGATGGATATCAGGCTTATAGTGCCATTTATCATTTTGAATATTATTTAGACTTGCCGTGTAAAGCTGTAACTTGAGAGTTGGATGAGCTGGGACAGAATGGAGGCCTCGGCGTGCACGTTGTGATTGATGGCTTTGCTTTCTCATTGTTTGTTACCAGATACTCGCCGGTCATTACAGGAGTGCCTTACAATTGTTTTAGGGGCTGGATTTCCGTGTGTGTATGTGTATGTTTGTACAACAGGGAGAGGGATGGGCAGAGGCAGAGTTAAGTTTTTAGCTGGGAGCATTTCAATAATTGTAAAGAATGTAGACAAAGCCGTGGCCCGTGCAAGGATACAGGCAGCCTTTTGCATGAGCACAGAGACTTGCCGGGTGTAACACTAAAATATAAGCAGGACTGTAGCTGATCCAGTGTAACATTGCCAGGCATTGCCACTTCCAGTATAAAAATGGCTTGTGAACAGATTAATACGCTCCAGCTTCCTTTTGCTAACAGGATGCCTTTTTTTTTCTGGGTCCCAAATAATGGCAAAGAAAAGAAAGTTCTAGGACATAATTATTTCAGCATTCAAATACTTCTTTTCCACCCACGCTCTTCATCCAGGACTGTGAATCTTTGAGTCTTGGTGTTCACTCCCAAGTATCCAGGGTGCTCCTGGAGGATGGATGGCCTGGCTGTGTAAGTAGTGGGGGCAATCCCTTCCCTCTTTGAAGCACTTTTGCTGGAACCAGGACACCTCCACCTGCTGGAAGAATTAAGGAAACGGCTTTTTATAGGCAACTAGGTCTTTCCTTGGAAGTGCAGGCAGGGACTTTCAGGAGGTAGACACTCCAACAATGAAGCAGCTTTAGCGAGAGGCAGTGCCAAAGCTTCAGGTGTTGGGGTGTTTGTACACAGGCATCTTCAGGCAAGAGCGATACCCAGCCTGGTTGAACTTGTTCTGAGTTGACAAACTGTTGACTGTTCCTTGCCTGGCACATCCTACAAAAATCAAATAATTTACAGAACGGTAGGTAAAATGAGATGAGATCACCTTTGTTAGATCAGTCTTAAATTTGCACAGATAGATGGACTTTTTGAAACACTGCCTGTCACATCAACTTTTTCTTTGATTGCAGGATGCCCTCCTAGCAAAAGGGAATGACAGCGACATTTAATAAATATTTAGGTTAAAACATGTTTTTTAAAGCCAGCAGAGACCTTATATATAGAAATGAATATTTCAGTTCCATTTACTTCTGGTACACTCTGTTGTCAAAAGTAAGGACAATTTAAGTTTATACCCTTCAGTCAAGTCCAACACCATGAAAAAACTCTGAAAAAACATAGTATTTTCTATAAAGCCTTCAACGGTATAAGGTAAAACTTTGCTCTCCTACTCCAGCACTTGTGTAACACAGTAGGTAATTGAAGTACAAGTGCCAATTTGCTGTAACCATTGTAAACACACCTTGATACAAATGGCATCATTGCATTCTTACTGATTAGAAAACTTTGCTATTAATAGACACAAAGTCCATTTCAGGTGTAATTGGTAAGGAGCTGAGTGCACTCATGGGAAGAAACCTTGTTTTGTTTTTTGTTCGCTTTTATTCTTATCCCTTTTTTCAGTTTTATAGCTGGAGACATGATTTATTGCAGCCATCCATCTTTGGGGCTCATCCATCACATCCTGGTTGCTAGGCAATCATGGCAGCAGCTGTTTGCTTTGAATCAGACAGAAAAGTTGTCAATCATCAAAGGCAGGTGAATAGCATTAGAAACACGCTATTGTCAGACGGAATAATTAATCAAAGAGAGAAAAGATAATTAAAAAGATATGACCCTTGCAAGTACTTGCTCTGGGTTGCCTGGAAAAAAGAAAAACTGCCTGGTCTTTTCTAGACACTTAAGCAGCTGAGGGCTGATAAAATATGCACTCTGCAGTGCATAGTTTTTAATTAATTGAAAAAGGTTCAACATTCAAAGATGATGCTGGAGAAAAGTCTGATTATGAGCATAAGTAATATTTATTGTTTGCATGAAAGGCTTGACATGGAGTTCTAACTTTCTGTCACAAATCTCCTGCATGCTTGCACTAAGCCTCTTTCAGCTTCGCTATCTTCCCTGGCAGTTACTGGAGTGTGTGGTTAGTCTGTCCAAGTGAGGGTCCTACGGCTTTCATCCAGCCTTTTCATCCTGGGCCACCTTTCCAGGGCATTGTCTCCTTGGCCATCCGCTGCAGCACTGCTGGAGTGCACAAGCTCTGCTGTCAGCAAGGCAGGCAAAGCTCGGCCAGGCTGCAGCACTGCCCTGCCCTCAGTAAAGGAAAGGTGTCCAGGCAACATGTCCTCATTTCCAATCAGCCTGAGGAATAACAGGCTCACGTGAGCCCATTCTGAACCCTGATTTTCCAGCAATCCTGTTTTTTGTAGCTGGAATGATGAAAAGGCTGCTCCAAAGCCCAGTTTCCAACTCCTCCAAGTTTGGGTACCCTGCTGCAGCAGAGCACGCCCAGCACAAATGTACACAGGAATGCACTTCTGGGTAGTGCAGTGATGACCAGTGTTTGTAAAACAGCTGGGCAGAGCTTGTACTGCTGCCAGCAGAGCAAGAGTGAGTGCTACTGCTGCCCAAAAGCTGTGTCTGAGGCTGTAAGGTGGTAATGCATTTTTGTGAGAATGCAATATCTTATGACTGATTGTTGGGCAAAGTGCTCATGCAGTCCAAAAAACCCAGCTTTGGTGTTTGCTCATGCTTAGAAGGTGTCTGTGGATAGACTGATCGCAGGAGAACCCAGGTATGATGATTGCATTAGTAGTAGTGTTTCTTTTTTAAAAAAAAGTATTTTGTCGGTAGTGATGCAGAGGTGGCTGCCACACTGCCCTTCTGTATTTTTCCACTTTTGGTTTCATACATCCTTTACCTTGTTTTCTAGAAACAAACAAAGAAACTTCAAGTTTGTGCTGCCAGGAGAACAAACTCACTTTTAATATCAAAAGTAGATATTAGTGTTGATTATCAGCAAGATTTGCAAGGATACATGCTGTGAAATACTGGGAATTTAAACTGCAGAATGAAAACCTGGCACACACCATCCCTTTAACACTGGCTGATACCTTGGAGTGTTCTTTGCACAATTCTTCATGTCAGTGTGTCACAAGCAGCTCCTCTGCTAATTGTGTGTAGCCTGTATCACATTTTCTGCTCTCACACCCTGTTTTACTTGTAAATCATTCCAGTATTTACTTAGAGGAGGAGAGAACACAGCTAAGAAACGGGGTGCCATCTGAGTGCTGGGTATGACACATCTGCTGCATAGAACTATTCTTCCAACTGGGAGCAGGAAGCTCAGGCTGCAGCTAACTTGAATGACTTGGAGAGAGCTGTATCCTCAAGTAACATTTCATATTAGTGATTCCTCAGAACGTCATGTTCACCAAAGTTTGTGTGAGAAATACAAAAAAAAATCTCTCTAAAAGCATAGTACTGCATATTAGCATTAGCTTTAGAAATAACATCTATGCACTGCGTGACCAAAGTCGGCACCCACCTTGGCTGATAGCCCAGCACTTCTGTGTAAAGTTAGGATGTTGTCTGGAGTTGCTGGCAGGTATTTTTTTTAGTAGGACTAATTCTTTTTCTTCTATATGTAATAGTAATTCAGTCTGACATATTACTGGCATTTTTTGTCATAGGTGAGTGGGCCCTGTGCCTGTACAGGGCAAATGCGGGGATGCTTGTGTACAGGAATGTAGTGCTTTCTCTAGCATGTTTCTGTGGATTAAATAAATGTGGGATAGCCATACTGGCATGGGAGGTGACATGTTTATGGCTAAAGAGCTCTTTCCTTCTTCGCTGGGAAACGGATTTGTCTCCTTTTCACATATCAACACCTCTGATACCTTTTCAAGTATTTGCTGTATTTCAGATCTGCTGATCACTGTTTTATTTACTGATAGGGGAACTATGGCAGTAGTTCCCTAATGGAGGGATATATAATGCTGACATCAAGGAATTGTTGGCTAGGAGACATATGGATAGATGGCTGCACGCTGGAATATAGGTAGTTATTGTTAGTCTGATAGTGACTTTTTAGCAGATTGTATATGAAAGTTCCCTGTGATAATGTTTCCCTCTGCTCATCAAGGTGAATGCATCTTTTCCCTTCTGTTTTTCCCAGTCTCTATTCCATGCATGGTGTTGAGGGAAGACAGAATAGCTGTTCCCCATTTACAATACTTTTTGCACAGGTGAAAGAAGTTGGACTCCATGAAGGGGTTTTTCTGTCCTAGCCCCTTCCTCATCCATCCCCATATACAGGCTGCTTTTGCAGTTGTATAGGGAAAACTGTTTAGAAACTTGAAATACCTTGGTAGTGAACATGGTAAAGCTGGATTGCCTTTTTGTTCATATGGAGTGAAAAATGGACAGAATATGTCAAACATTAACACTGCCACAGATAGTAAACTGTTTTGCTTTAACTGGTGGAAGAATGTGCAAAGGGAGTTTAAAATAAACAGTCAAATAACAATCAAGCATTTGCCAGTGTTTAACTCGCTGTGTTAAGTAGAATGTAGTATCTCAGTAGGAACCACTAAGTTCCATGGTATCTGTATACTGAGAAAAATATCTTAAGGAAATATATATATAATGTGCCTGGCTGAGCTATGTCCTATGCTTGGCTGAGCTGAGTAAGTGTGCAAGGCTTCCCTCAGCCTGGCCCATGCCTGTTCCAGGCTCTGACACTGCAGCTCTGTGCCAGACAGTCCTCAGGTCTGTCCTGCTCTCTGCCAGAGATCCAGGGCATTTCTCACTGGCTTTAGAGCGCACTGTGTCCATAAAGGATGGAGGATATGTGTTTCCTTTTCAAGATTTCTGATATGAAAGAGACTTTTTATTCCACATTTTTAAGGTTAGTTGCCCTTTTTATTCCTCTCAGTGTAGCTTGCTGTTGCATCTCTTACATGCTGCTGGTGGTTTTAGGGCTTCAGACCTACCAGCCTGTGCAGTGAAACAGAAATATTTCTTATCTCCAGTTTTCAGTTTGTCAGCAGAATGCTTAGGAAAAGTCTTCTGCAAGGTAAACCTGAAGCTTGGAAGATATCCTGGTGTTCTCTAAGTGACCATCCTTTGGTGTCCAAACCACGCTGCAGTGAAATGCATAAAATACATTTCTATGTGCTCACTTATATGATGAAAAGTTTTATTCAGCGTATTTTCTAGGATATGTCTTCAGAAATGACTGGGGTAAAAGATAATGGTTTTACTGTCATAGGTGCAGGATGACTAACTCGTGTCTACTGGTAATCCAGGAGCAGAGCCAGATGGCCTTGGAGATAGGGAATCATCAGATAAAAGCCATCAGACAGGGTCCTACTTTAATCCCTAGGGTAACAGTGTAGGAAGGAGCAGGGGTTGGAAATGCCTTCAGGAGAAGGAAGAGGAAGAACTAGTGCCATGCAGCAGAAAAGACTGAGAGAGATCCAAACCACCGTATGATCCCCAAAATAGAAATACCTGAATTCATGTGTTACTTTCATTCACTTACCTTCAAAATCCTGTATACACTGTGGTGTTGTTTTAGAGCTAAACATATGCTTTGCTTTCTAATAAACCCTCAAATCCCTTTGCATTTGCCATATTAATTTAATTAGTTTGGGCATAAGAGCACAATTCTGACAACCACCTTAACCTTGTAAGTAAAATGGAGAGACATAAACTAGGTGGACAAAACTGGGTTGGACTTGTTGCAAATTTCAGTGAAAGAATATTTGAAAAGTAGAAGGTAGAACTTGAGACAGCAAAGATAGCGTGAGTGGGTTTTTTATCTACCTAAATGTATCATTTACCCAGGATACCTTGTCTTCCTTTGTTTTTGCTCTGGGCCTGCAATAAAATGCTTCCTATCTATATTAGTTAGAAAATAGTCCAATGTAATATATGAGAATAGTGGTGCATTACTTCCTTGTGCTTATATGTTTTCTGTGTAAAATATTCTAGCAGCAGTGAAGTCTTGCTGTGTGATTGCATTTCATTTCGAGATGGTTAGCTGAATAAGCAGGAGGACAAGCAAGCAGTAAGCTGAATGAAGGAAAAAGAAATAAAATTTTACAGCACATTCTTGTTGTAGGAGTGTGCAACACAAAATTGTGTGACTCAAATGCTCAATCTGGTCTTCATGATTAAGCAATAAACAAATTACGAAACAAAGTTACCATCCTTTAAAAACTTGTGCTCAGTCATGAAAAGTGAAGTATTGAACATTTCTCAAAGGAAAACACCTTTTGTTACTTGATCTTCACTGGCTGTGTTTTTTTAGCTAACAATACCATGTGTTTGTATTAGGCTAAAATTAAAAAGTTTTTTTAATAGACACTGCAGACCTTTTATATAGTTGATTTACTGAATGCTGATAAGAGGAAATGAAACAGTTAAATTTTGTGTTAAAATGAGAGTGTGATTTGTTGTAAAGACTGGAAGATACATTTTCTTTACACTTTACGTGAAGTAGTTGCTTACTCTGCCGAAGTAGAAATGTCTTTGTGTGTTAGATGTTTGTGTCATGCCCAATGTAATGGAATTCTGATCCACGAGTGAGTCCTCTCAGCAGCACTACTGGAAACATGTAGTAGTATTAATGCTCTGGAGTCCCCCAGATTCTGCTGCTTACATCCAGCAGAGATGTCCCTGTGTGATGTTTTTGTGTAAAAACTTCAGTGTGTAATAATTACTGATGTCTATCAGATCACTGGTATGTGTTCTACTTTCCAGACAAGACTTCCCCTTCCGAAAACTTTAAAATGGCAATTTCTTAAGACCCGGAATTTGCACTGTTATAATTGGAATCCTGCTTGTGTTCAATGTGGGACCTAGCTGCATGGGGGAAGGAGGTGTTCTGTTTTCCCTTGGGTCAGCAGGAGCTGCTGTGTACAACAGCAGCTTTCCATCAGCTGGTGAGGTGAGTCAGGCAGTCGAGGGCCATGGAGGGTGAAAATGAACTTGCATGGTGTGGCCTGGAGAGCTTCACTTCCTGTCCTGAGCCTGCTTCCCTGTCACAGTAGGACATAAATGTGGAGGGAAGCTCAGAGGGACTGCCCAGCCCTTCCCCAGGTCAGCCTGTGCAGCTGTGCCCTTCCTGCAGATACGCACGAGGACAGCCCAGCACTTGCCAGGCAGTATCTTCCAGTGTCCTGCTGCAGGTGGACGATAGCCTAGCCTGCAGAGCTTCCTGGGGCTTGTTGCACTTCCAGATATTCCACAGAGTGACTTAGTTGTCAATAGCTTGAAGCAAAGGTTTGGAGCAGTTGGTACTGCTACAGATTGTCAGAGTAAGCCATGGATGTTTCCAGCGTTCATTCTTGTTTAGACTCAGTCCAAAGCCCACTGAAATCAAATATTATTCTTTTACTGACTCTATTCACTTGATTGGGCTTTCACTGAGATCTATAGTGCCAGTTTAAGGAACAGAATTTCATCTGTGTTACCTGATAACTTATGTTGTGCTTCTGCTCGTTGTTGATGTAGTGTAGATACTGACAGATTCTGGTGGACGGTTCTTGGCTGGGTTCTCAACTTGTCAAGTAATTTTTTTTGCGCTGAAGAACCTGTAAGGATTCGGGAGTAGATGCTAAGCAATTGGTTTTCTTAGGAGGAATGTAATGTAATACTAATGTCTCAATCAGGAATGGAGGTTTTTGTTTGATGGCATTCAATCACGTGGAGTATTTTAATCTGTTTTTGAAATAATTATACAATTACTAATGGGATGCCAAGAAACTTTTGTTAATATTCAGAATAGTATTAAGTTATAAATAGACAATATTATCAGTCAAGTGTCTGTATCAACAGGTGACAGCATTTTGCAAATTTGTCTGTTGATTCTATTCTAAAAGCACACTCTTTATCCTTACTCTTTTAGTACAAAATTACATCTCGTTATGGATAATATGTCATGTCTCCCTAAAAATGTGATCTTGATTTTCATCCCATGATGATACTTTACTCAATAAATCAAAATCTTCCTCAGCAGTTAGCAACCAACTTATTTAATGGTTATGTCTGAAATGTTGATACTGGGAATTTAGCAGTTAACAGTGTTTATACATTCCAGAAGTGTTAACAGGTTAGATTGTACTGGAATCCAGTAAATACCCATGAAACACGTGGGAGAATGATGCGCTCTGCAGTTTCTGAGCACTCGCCTGCCAGACATCTCCTGAAATACCAAATGCAATAATAAAGTTTATAATGATGATATTGTCAGGAGCACACATTGTCTGTTATCACCGACGAGGAGGGAGCAGGGCCTATCACCCTGTGTTTAGACTGCAGCAGGAGAACACTACAGATGTTCTTATCTTCTGCAGATAGTTTTGTACTGAATCAGTGGGTTTTACACATTCTTGTGTATGAAAAAATGCTCTTCACCTTCTGTGTATTTCTGAAGAAAATAAGAGGAGGATAGTGTTTGTCTGTGTCAAGGTTGTTTCCCATTTCTACAGTCAAAGTTCAGCAAAATACTCCTACTAAATCTGTAATTTTCCCAGTAGCTTTTTGCCTTTGGTTGCTGGTTTTCCTTTATTGCAGTCTAAAATGGACATACTGCTAAAATGAGTAAAAAATGCCATTTACTAGCTACAGTCTGCATGCTCATAGGCTGTCATGTGCTGGCTGCCTTGTATCTGATCTATTTAGCAGCTGTGGGGTGGGTAACCCCAAAGCAAGCCAGGACTTCTGAAACTACTACTGGTTTTTTGTCTCTGTGCATATAGATGATGTTTTCTCAAAACATGTCTTCAACAGAGTTCTTTGCTTCTGTTCCTTATGACAAAACATGGTAAAGAAAGAACATAAATTACAACTACAGTCTTGAAGTTTGAAGTTGCATTTTAGCCACACGACACTGGGTATTATCATTATTATCTTTTGGTGCTTGTATGTATGTAAATTATATTAAAAGTAAGATCAAGGCATTAATTAAATATTGGTGACATCAGTGGAAAAAAGATGAACAAGCTATTGTGAGATATGAAAAATAAAAAAGATATCTTCAATTTGACAGTGAACCGAAACCCACCAACTTTATAACATGAGAATATTTTTAACAAATATTCCCTTAAAGCTTTGTTGTGGCCATGCCTCGATGACATCTCCAGTCTGTCAGCAACTCCATTATGAAATCCTCTTATGAGGATGCAGCTTTAGATTTTTACCTAAACCTCTGTTACTTGGAATGTTGTATTATCTTGCTTTGCCTGAAAGCAGGCGCACTTTTTAAAAGAGCTACTTGTTCAAACTATTTATGTTAACAAATTGTCATAAATACATTCGTTGATATTCAGGTTCTCCTGTTTTCTGAGGCCTGCTTATTAAAAACAATTTCACAAAACCTACCTTCAGTCAAAAGTGTCACATAAATGCTGGTATTTTGAAGTTTAAATAGATCTTCGTACCCTACATAGTAATATATATATTTATTATGTGTGTCTTTAATGGATCCGAAACTTGAAACCACAGAGGTGAATTCAGACATCAAAACTAGGAATTCCATGTTTTAAGAAACCTAACTTTTGATACATATATATGCATTTTTTCCTTGGAAAAAAATATTGCAGTAAGATACCAAGTTCTTGAAATTAGTTATATTCATAATCTGTCAATCTATGTACCAAAAAAAAAGATTTTTCAGTGTAAATTTTAAGAAGTGTTAATATTGGTACTCAATGAAATAAACAGTTCCCCTACAGTAGTCTTTTAAATTTTTTGCTCTCATTCATATTCATTCCTTAAAAAATGTACTTGAGGGCTTTCTTACACACACTGTATATCCAGAAAATACAGTTTTTAGCACAGTGTAGCTTCATGTTCATAGGTCTGTTCACTCCCTGCCAAAGGAGGCTGGATCTTAGGAAACAACAGCATAATTTTTTGCCTTATTTTTTCCTCAGGTAGAATAAAACTACTTGGAGAAGTGAAATTTAGGATTAAACGGGGTTTTATTTATCCCACAGTACTGAAGGGATCGGGAAGAGGGAATCCCCGTCTGTATCCATGTGGCTGTACCAGAACATTTGATCATTATATTGCCAAAGGAGCCTGAATCTCAGTCAGGCTGCCTCTGTGTGGAACTGGCAACTACAGAGCTTGCCAGGAGAAACAAGCCTTAGAATATCTGCTTTATTTTTTGTTTGTTTGTTTGTTTTGGTGTTTTTTTTTTGTTTGTTTGTTTGTTTTTTAATAGTAAGTGCGATGATTTTGAACCTTCCTATTTTGACATCACTTTGGTGGTGTGTCCAGTTCTGGGTTTACGAAAAGGAGTTGTATAAACAATGCTGTGGACTTGGAATTCTTGAATTTTCTCTAAAGGGAGATCAGAGTTTTGTGTATCTGAGTTTTCAGCCTATAATATGGGGGGCAGAGGGGGTGGAGAATACACCTTGCTTTACAGGAAAATTCTGAGAATTAATGCTTACAACGTACAGCTTGGTAATTAGATTGTGATATGTAGGTGACACTTTTGGGGTGGAATTTCTAATTCAGTTTTTTTTTTTGCTGTATGTGTTTAACCTTTGCTGTGGTCGGGTAGTACGTTCTTTATCATTAGTCATTCAGTGTAGGAGAAAGGCCGTTAAAAGAAAAAGGAACTTGTATTTTTAAGCTGTTGAAGGAAGGGGTCTCTTTTTTAAGTTTTACAATTCAAAGACTGAAGTGGAAGTTAAACAAGCTGCAAAGAAAAAAGAATCATCTTAATAGTCAAGTTATTCTAAATTAAAAAGGAAAGAAAACAAACAATCAAAAATCCTTATCAAGTTCTTTGGGAAACAGAAAAGGAGGAAAAAGTCTAAGGAAAGCCAAACCGGCTAATGTTACAGTTGTCACAATTACTCATATCCTATGCTAGAACTTGAGGAAGCTAGGTAAAAATGAGCCAAAAGTGGCCTTGGATCTCGTAGCTATGGCTTCTGCTCATGTCAGTGTTTGCATCTGAGTCTCACTTTCAAATATGGCCTTACTCTTCACAAAAGGATGTGTTTAATCATGTAGTTCCAAAATAAAAGAGGAAGGGGTTCTGCATACTGTGTAAATACAGAAACGGGATTTTTTTTTCAGATGTATGTAAAAAATTGCAAGGAATATTCTTATTAATTATAGATGGTCTTAAATTATGTCATATTGTTGTGCTTGATTTTTAGACAAGTTCACAAAGATACTTTTCCTGAAATTGTTTCAAATTATACTTCTTAGTATATTCAATTAAATGTATATTTTTGCAGGCAAATGGTATGACGCTGATTTCTTAGTTACCTCACTGACTGCACTGAGACTGGATATGGTTGCTGGACTTGGTCTGCTTCTCTGAAAATTGTACTTCATGGACAGCATACTCCTATATATTCTCCTATACTTCATGTACACATATAAAAGAAGCATAGTTTATATGTAGAGATTGAACAATCTATTTGTACAGAGAAAGATGGTGTATATACATGAGTGCAGTGTTTTGTAGCAGAGTCTTTAACAGGTACCTGTGTAATTTACTAAGAAGTGAACCCTGTAATTTGCCATTGTCCTCGAAGTAATCTTAATATTCCATCTTGTCAAGCGCTTTGGATATTTGGCATTTCAGTAATTGCTGCATCATGGGCAAGTTTTTTTACTTCTTCTCATAAATACCCTGCAATTATGCCTCTGGAAGTCGAAGTCAGTTGAGAAACAGTCCAAAAAAAAAAAATCAGCCAAACTTCTTTAGACTCCTAAGTAGCTCTGATATTCATTAGCCCTAGCGTTTGTATGTAAAAAGAGATATTAAGTAATTTTATAGCATATATTATTTATAAGCATTTTTTTCTCCTAAATCTTAACACAGTTCTGTGCATAGGCATTTGACAATAATCCCATTAAAATGTTTAAAAACATTACTAAAATGAGTTGTAGAAAACGTGTGGTATCTGTAAAATACACGACAGTGTGGTTTAGAGGAGAAGTTTTGTCATATTTGGTTGAGCTGATTCCAACACCTATGTGTGGTTTTTGATTAGGCACACAAGTGCCCACTCTGTGTATACTGTTTCTGGTTTTCACATTCTTTTTCCCTCAGCCCTCTGTTCTGATTATGTACTGGAGAGCAGTCTTTGTTCCATTGATTTCTGTCTGTCTACCAAAGGATGAAGTTTGCTCATCTCACACAGATGTCTGTCAGTGCTGCACCGAGGGTCAATCCCACGAGAGGCAAATTGAAGAAATGAAAACAAATAAGTTATAAAATAAAGTGACAATAATGTGCAGTAGCATAAAGATTGCTTTGGGCTGCTTTTGAGAAAGACAGCTAATGACTGGCCCTGTTGGATGGTACGGGAAGGGTACGAGAGGAGAGGACGGGAGAGGGAGCTGGGGGCAGCGACGGGAGAACGGAGCTGCCTGTTCCTCGCACCTTCTGGTGCTGGGCAGGGCTCAGTGCAGGCAGAATTCTGTGTGTTTGCAGTGGGTAGCTCCTCGTAAAAATCAGGTTATCTGGGGATCGGAGCTCTGTGAGCAAGGGTGTCAGAATCAGGCCCGGGAGTATTACAGAGTTCTGCTATGTTCCGTGTCACTGCAGACATTAATCTTTTAAATTCCTCAGGTAAAAAAAACCCAAAAAGCCCACAACTGCAGAATATTTCAAAATGTACTTTCCCCTCCCTTTTTTAAACAAAGTTTTCTTTTTCAAACAAATGATCCACGCATTAGAATGTCCATAAACAATCACACATGTGAAAATGTATTTACACAGCTACTACTACACGTTGTGTGTGTATGTGTGTGTGTGTTCAACATTTACGAATCCCGGCCTAATGCAGTTGAAGCATTCAAGGCTCTTTTGAGATTGTAATTGAAGTAACATGATATAAATGTAAACTTTAGCTTAGAGCACACAGAGCATACAAGACAGTTTGACACCTTCATTTCAGCAGTAAGAAATTACCATTGTCTCTTGTTTCTTGCTTCTAGCTTATATGACCAAGCCAAAAAGTAATTACACAATTAGGGTTGACATACTGGTTCCTGTAATATTTCTTGCTGTAGTTTTTTGGTGGCTTATTTCTACTTCAAATTTTCCAGTTCTTTGTAATTCATACCAAGATGTCCATTTTCATTGCAACAAATTTACTCATGAAGATTGCAAGTCTTGCATAATTTAATGATGAAAAGGCAGCATTTCATTTTCTCCAAATGTAGTTATTTGTAGATTAAAGATAAACATTTGTGGAGCTAATATGGTTTTTGTAAGAATTTTGTCACCAACTTGAACACTGACTTGTTATGTAAAGGTGTGTAAATAATTACAGGATTATGCATTTCAAAAAGAAGAATATGCAGTAATGTGCAACTGCTGATCAGGAAGGGAAGTACTCTCCATAGGTCAGGTAACTCTTAGTTTGGTGTATTCTGCATTTACAGAATGGGAGTAATGAATGTTTTTCCAGTTCTTGAAGACAGTAGTACCAGTCAGTGTCTCTCAAGGCCAGGGGAGCCTTCATTCCCTCTCCAGGTATTCAAGAGCAGGTCAGATGCAGTGCAGCCCTACCACCCACCCAGTCCTTGGCTCAATTTGTTTCCCAATCTGTTCCTTGTGTCTGGGGTGTGTAATGCAGTTTCAGAGTCCTGCAATTCTGTACCTTAAGACTTGCCCTCTCCAGGAATATTCCGGGACAACTGTGCATTATCACCTGCTTAATTACGTAGTTATGCTTGGGACTTGTCCGGGATGATGCAAAAGCAGTGCTATATGGTATTGTTTTCTGTTCTCTGGGGCTTTTTAAATTAACAAAACCCCCCACCATAATTCTGTGCTTTTTGACCATTCCTGCGCTGTACCTTAATCCTCAGAACAGAGTGGTGATGGGCTGGAGATCCTGGGTGAGGCTGTAGGTGCAGCGAGGCATCTGCTGCAGATTCAAGTTGTCCACTGCTTCTGCAGCTAAGCTGGCTCTTCAGATCCCTTGTTGTGAGGTTTCCTTGCTTTTGATCCAGACACGAGAGCTTCATCTCATCTTGGAGCCGAGTCTGTCATTATATAAAATACAATGGAAAGGAAGTATAGTGAGTTTGCTGGTGACAAGCCAAGTGGAGGGGATTGCCAAGTATTAATCATTTGGAGAAAGCTGCATCCACTCTTCAGCCAAATGAATCTGTTCTGCCTTGGTTTCTCACAGTGACAGCATCAAGATATTGGTAGTTTTATAACAGAGTTGTCTTTTTACATGTCTTTAAATTCTTTCTGTCGCCTTGTGTGTCAAGTGCCCTTAGGAAGGGACTTTGCACTTCCTTGGATTTCCCTGTATGAATTTCCCAGTTAGGGCAGATTATACACTTAGAGGTACAAAATAGACTTTGTGCTCTTTAAAATTAATTTTTTCTCTCCCAGCCCTCCTCTCTGAGATATCGCTGGGTTGCAGTATCTTCTCTGCAAATCAAGGCTGGAGACTTTCAGAAGCACTGTGTTACAGGGAACATTTCTACAGGGAAAGACAAAAGGAGAAGGATGCTTCTTGTAATGGGCTACTGCTGTTTCAGCCAGTTATTCCTTTAAGTAGAAAATGAGAGTACACATAGAGGCTATTAAATCATTAATTTCAGCATGTGCATCTTTCTCTAAACACAGACAAAACATGGTTAAGGGGTAACAGAAAGAAATAACTTTCCCTTATTTTGAAACTAAGAGCAGGATATGAGGTATCAAGCAGGAACCATGCACAAAGTTGTAATTTTTTTTGATGGCGTTTATACCAGCATTTTCCTTAATTATTCTTGATGTTTTGCCCATTATACCATTAGCTTCTTCGGAGGACAAAGATAAGTTGCCAGTATCCACAAGAGCGAAGTGTGAAAGCATTTAATTATTGATATCTTAGTAACCAAGGTTCCAAAATGACGTTGTCAAAATCCATAATGATCAGACAGAAAATGTATCAGCTTATTGTTGAAAAATATGTTTCAGACTGTATGGGATCAGAACACGCACAATCCCAAGAAAATAAACCACCGGTTTCCTGCATTCCCGCTATGTAACTGCTTTACCCAGTATTTTCTGCACTTGAAAATTCTTATTGTTAATGTTCTCCTCATTCCTCATTTTAATTTTAGCCTTTCCTTGATTGTTAATCTCATACATACGTTTCACTAAATGAACTCCTGCGTTCTCACTGGGCGGGTCTGTAAATCAGTTAAACGGTCAAGCAGAGCCTCACGTTATAATGGTCCGTGTTCTCAATCTCTTTAAAATACAGGTTTCATTAACAGAACAGAGCTGTTTAATACATATTTTCTTTGTATTGAATTAAGGATTTCTTTTCTCCCTCCTGCTGAAGGCTGTGGGAAGGGTACGCAACTCATTCCCGTGCACAGAATTTCTGGTTACCGCTTTCCGGCGCAGTAGCTGGGGCTGGAGGTGGAGGGTCTGGGGGGGAGGCAAAGCAGCACCCAGGAGGAGCTGGAAGGGCCACTGTCAGGGCTTTGTGGTTGTCTGTCCTGCTGCTGCTGTGCTGCTGGCACCATGGCCTCCTGCCTGGGCAGGGGCAAAGGATGGAAAGCATGCAGGAGAAGAGGGCAGCTCGTGGTGGCTTTGCCAGCGTTGTGTCCCCACAACCTGGCAGGCTGTGCTGTCACCCCCTGGAGAAGAGCTTTGTGCGTGGACGCCTCTCCCAAGCCAGCAGTGTCACAACCCCCGTGTTCTCAGCCATGCCTCCTGTTCCAGAGGAGGGGTCACCCAGGTTCCTGTGGGCAGTTCCATTGAGGTGTTGCTCCGCTTTCCCCTCCTGTAGCGGAGCTGGGCTGTAGCTGCTGCTGGGCATGTGATAGCTGAGACCTCAGGGAACAAGTCATTTTGTAAAAAAATAAACCAGAAAAGTTACCTGAGTATATATTGAAATAATTAAAAGTTATTTGCGTGTATATCTAGTCTACAGCCAAATTACAAAAAATAAAATAAACTCTCTTGCTGAAGTGCTATTTACCATTAATATATTTAATTAAAAGATACTTCTGTGTTCCATTTTTCACTCTCTCACAGGTGCCAGAGCTTTCATGTTTATTAATAGCATTAGATCGAATAATGCAGATGTTTGATTTCAGACCTTGGGATATCTCTCTAGAAGGATACACTAACACTATTTTGGTTTCCTTTGTGCCATGAAGTGTTTTATGAACTACTTTCAAAATAGGGATACTAGTATAAGAAAGATTACATTTCAAATTTTCTTTTGCTTTGAAGGTTTGTTTTTTCTAAGTCTGTTTCCAATAATGGATCTTAATGTGTAAGATATCCCTATAAAACTCTTACATTTCAGGGTATGCATTTCACAAAGCTATTTAGGATTCTTTTCTTCCATGTAATAGAGGTTTTACTTTCTTTATTCAGTGATTGTGTCTCAGAGCTTAAAAAGCTTAAACATATTTAATTTGTGGTGCAGTGCTCATTCTGAACTTGCTGCTATTGGAGGTACAGAGGGATGCTTATAAAATCAGAGGTCATTGCTGCAATAGTCATATGCAGATACTGCAAATGCATGTAAGAGGTGTTTCTATACAGCAAGTAGTCCAGCAGGTAACTGGAACTTTTTTTTTTGCTTTTGGCAAATAATGTTCAAGAACAGTGATTTATTTAATTCATCTTTTAAAAAAACCAAAACAAACCAACAGGTAATTGATGATGCACGTGTAATGTTTAGGGACATCTCATCAGCATTTGTCTTAACCATCCCTGTTGAATAAATTCTCTCATAAATTATGATTTCTTTGCTTTCTTTCCTACTAGAATGTCAGAATTGGCTCATTTATCCAAGATTTTTTGCATACCTCCAGAAGTTTGCTTTCTTCATGATCTCCTAAATGAATAGTACAATGTACTTTTCACCAAAAGCCAACATGGCCCTTGTTTATTAAACTTCACCCCTTTTCCCTACCTCTCCAGTTTTCTTTGAACCTGTAGTGTCTGGAAGAATTGTAATTGATGCCGTATGAGTAACGCTTTGTGATAAAGGAATGGGCTGTTCATAGAACCTAACAGCAGTTATCATTTCTGCATTATTTCTCGTGTTTCCTTTGATGTCCAGTACCTTGACAGACTGCAGGGGTATTAAAACAACTCTTTATGTCTGAACCTACCATTATTCTTTATGTTTATTACAGTGGTAACCAGAGGCCCTGCTCAGAATCGGGGTCCCTTTGTACTAAATACAAGACATGGGCTTTGTCTTGAAGAGGTCACAGGATAATTTAGTTCACGTTAGTTAATTTTCTCTAAATATTGCCTTTTTTTCTTACTTGCCAAAAATGAAAACAGTTTATATAACATCAAGTTGTGAGGTGAGGTAGAATATTTTGACAGTGCCCATTGCCTCAGCAAAACTTGCTGCAGGGTTTTTGTGCCATGTTCAGCAGTTCATTACCTGGCTGTAAAACTCTGGACTGAATGCTGGTACAAGACAGTTTGAAAATCCTTTGTTGACTGCTGTAATTTTTTAGCCAATTCTAAAGGATTTTTTAAATCAAATCCTGAAATTTTAATTTCATTAAGAACTCGGCATTTCACTTACACAAGTCTTTGAAAATCTCAACTTCAAGGGGAAAAGGCAGTTTTTAAAATTATACAGATAAAGGTGAGGTTTATCTGTTTCAGCTGAATGGTTGTGTTCATGCAGTTTATAAAAAAAGGACCTTAATTTTTATAAACATCATGTTTCAGTTTTTGCTGTGCAAATTGAATAAAGTATGGGAAGTAATTTTATTTTTAACAAAAAACCTTGTCTTATGTGGCAGTACAAAACTGCTAATCACACATGCCTTTGGCTGGCATAGAGTTAATTTTCTTCCTCGTAGCTGGTAGAGTGCTGTGTTTTGAATTTTAGGATGACAATAATGTGGGTAACACATGGATGTTTTAGGTGTTGCTGAGTAGTGCTCACCCGAAGTCAAGGGCTTCTCAGTGTCCCATGCTCAGCCAGTGAGGAGGGGCACAAGAAGCTGTAAGGGAGCATGGCCAGGACAGCTGACCCGAACTGGCCACAGGGATATTCCATGCCACAGAACATCAGGCTCAGTGTATAACTGGGGGGAGTTGGCCACGAGCCGCTGGTTGTTGCTTGGGTACAGGCTGGAGTTGTTTGGGGGTTTGTTTTTTTTCTCTCTCTTTTTGTTGTCTCGCTTTTCACTACATTATTACAACTATTATTGTTGTTGTTGTTGTTGTTATTGTTGTTATTATTATTTCAACTGTTATTAACAGTTGTTAAACTGTTCCTGACTCAGGGGTTTTACCTTCTTTCCAAGTCTGCTCCCATCCCACCTGGGGCATGAGCATGTGGCTGCACGGTCCTTGGCTGCCAGCTGGGGTTAAA
>VYZQ01022113.1:8646-24440 GCA_013400655.1 Mystacornis crossleyi
CAGTGTTTTGTTTTTTTTGTTTGTTTGTTTGTTTTTTGTTTGTTTGTTTGTTTTTGTTTTTTAATATGTGTGCATGTGTAAATGGTGCCTGGCAGCATCTCCAGTTCTTGAACTGGAGAAAAAACACCAAAGTTTTGTTCAAGAGAATTAAACCTATTTATGCAACTATAAATTTTATCTAGTGAACAGAAACACTCTAAAAATTTTAGATAAAATCTTTCATAGATTTTGGAGGATTTCACCATGCCCTTAGAGGATTTTACTACTCCTAGACAAAAAAGTAGATTTAAAGTTCATTTGTACCATGCATAAAAATACAAAACATGAAGAAAACTTATAAATTATGGAAGGTTCCCCGTTTGAAAGTCATACTTCATCATCACATAAATCCTACTTCTGCTACAGTGAATGAACTATCTTCAGATAATAATCAGAAAGCTGTTTGTAATGATAAATATGGATAAAAGAACCTTTGCAGTTTATCTGCATATATCTGGTTTCTTAAAAATTTCCTTGACATTTGAGATTTTTTGGAATCAATTAAACATATTAAACTGCTGATAATGAGTCTTCACAAACAACTGCTACTGTGTTTGGATAAAAGGAATTTATCCCTTGACATGAATTAACTTTACTAGAATGTGTAAATGAGTAGCAAGTGGAAAGTCTTATCTCTATAGTTGTTCTAATTAGGCAGCAACATTTAACATCACAAGAATCTGAGATAGCAGAAAAGACAAATAATTGAACTTGTTATTGTTATTGCGCTTGTTAAACATGAATATTAACATGTTTGTTGACACAGTTCAGAGTGATTCTAAGCAAAGTTTTCTGTAGTCATTTGGAATATATTAATAATATTGCAGCTCAACTAATCTAAGTATTTGTTGTGCCTTGATTAAAACTTTAAGATTATAGTTAGCCAACCATAAATCCTTGGATCTTCAGTTTCATAAGGTCAGTTCCCTTTTGGCCCTGAGATCCTGGGTCAACACTTAGAAACACCTAACAGCAAGGTCAGTAGCAACTTGTACATTTTCATGTTGAATTATATTTATAGAATACAAAGCCACATACACAAAGTCATTTTTTGGTGGAGAAAGTGTTGGAAACTGAGTGGAGGTATTCTTGAATTCTTGACATTAATTAGGGTCACTTAATTCACTTCTGTGACCTGAAAATTAACCAGTGATTTGGTACCATATCAGACATTTGCACTCTTGACCAAGTGATTTTGACAGGGCTTTAGTAGGGTTTAACATATGCAGAAAGTTTTCCTCTTTTTTTTGCAAAGGTATAGGAGAAGTGTTTCATTACTTTTTTTCCTCCTCACTCAAATGACCCATAAGCCCACAAATGATATCAAAAGAGATTTAAGGAAGATGAAATATAAGATAGGTGTACTGTTAAGATAGAGGTTGACAGTGTCTTAGTCTTCTATTGATCAGGGTGGTAGGAGGGAAAAGCTAAAAATCAAACACCAGTGTATGAAGGGGAGAGAAGAGAGGGAAAGATAGAACCTATAGGTAGATCCTATTTTCTTCAGAAATCAGTGGATTCCAATATCTGTTAAAAAATAGGTGTCTAAATATTATTATCTGCTTGCATTTGCATTGCTATGTCTATAAAAATAAAACAAATAAACCCAGTTTATCACAGAAGTTTGTCACAAGTATGAAGGAAGCAAGCATGGCTGTGCTTTTCTTCAAGTGCTTGTGTGAAACTAATCATTATATTTAATTTTAAATGATGCTCACTATGAGGTTACCAGGACCAAGAAAAAGAGGGGTCCATAAAAATTGTCTTTGTGTCATCCAGCTAATTTCAAGATGTTTCTTTCATTTCATGGTATCTTTCTCACATAAATGTGATGAACATCACGATCAGAATCAATGGGATTTAAGTCTTTAATGTTCTTACCTCATGGAGTGGAAACTGAATTTACAATTCTTAAACCAGTAAAAATGGTTAATGCAACAAGGTAGTCTATTTGCTGAGGATTTTTTTTCATTATTTTTCTTTCTCATTTCCTGTTTCATCTTAAACCATCACTGTCACCTCTGAACTTTAATCCTTGTATTTTATCTTTCATTTTACAGTCTTGGATATAGAAAAAAGTTTCTCAGATAAGTTAAGAGATTGAAGTCAGGAACTGTCTAGACTTTCATGATTTCTTTATCTGTTGCCTAAGGACGGATGTATTGTACAGCATGCAGCCTGCTGAGAAAGTTAATGTTTAATTGAATAAAGGCCACTGGATATTAAAATAATCCTTGTTAACTGTGATGTCTATGGAGTTATGGGGGCAAAAAAATAAAAAATACAATTCCAAATTGAGTTTGCTGAATTAATGAATGGCAAGAAACAGGAATTAGTGCTTCAAAACATCTATCTAATCCTCTTTATGTCTCCAGTATAAACAATGGAGGATGCTCTCGATCCTACTGTCTGTGTCATTAATGAAGATATTAAAGAGTATTTGTCCCAATACGGAATGCTGAGGGACATCAGTAGTCACCAGTCTCCATCTGGACACCGAGTCATTGACCACTATCCTCTGGATGCAACCACCCATTCAATTCCTTATCCATCAAACAGTTCATCCATCAAATCCATCATTCTCCAATCTAGAGAGAATGATGTTGTTGAGGACTATGTCAAAGGCACTACGAAAGTCTAGCTACCTGATACCTGTAGCTCTCACCTTGTTCACTGATGTAGTCACTCCCTCACAGGCCACTAGGCTGGTCAGGCAGGAATTGCCCTTGGTGAAGCCTGAGTACCTCCCTGTCCTCCATGTACCTTAGCAGAGCTTCTAGGAGGATCTGTTCCATGATCTCAGGCACAGAGGTGAGGCTGAAAGCTCAGGAGTCCTCAGGGTCTTCCTTCATATTCTTTTTAAAGATGGGTGCAAGGCATAACTTTTTGCAGTTATCTGGGATATCTGACATGACTTTTCAAATATGATGGAAAATGACTTGGCAACTGCTTCCATCTGTTCTCTCAGAACTCTGGGATCCATCTCATCAGGTCCTACAGATTTATGTATGGTCAGGTCCCACAAGTGGCCATGAACCTGATCTTCTCTATTCTCTGAATGCCTGGGGTTTTTTTTGATTTTTTTTTGTTTGTTTTGTTTTGTTTTGTTTTGTTTTTTAACTGAATGTCTAGTTCTTTTTAAGGCAATACCCTATCTTGATAGACCAGTATCTGTGGTGACAGGAACTGGAGCAAGTGTAGGTGTGTGAATGACTGTGTGAGAACTAGTGAAGATCAGTCTGGTCTTGCCACCAAGCAGATCACAAATCTGATCTTCTCTTACAGTGGGAGAGACTTTACTCCTCCAGTCCCTCTCTTGTGATCCATCCATTCAAGGGATGTGAAGAGAGGTTGCCAGTGAAACTGAGGGAAAAGGTGTTGAGTATCTCTGCCTTCTCCTCATCAGCTGTTATGTTTGCCAGTCATGCTCATCAGGGGCATATGCTTTCATTTGCCTTCCTTTTTTTGCTGACACAACTGTAGAAGCCCTTCTTGTTACTCTTTGCATCACTCACCAATTTCTGTTCCAGCCATGCCTTGGCCTTCCTGACCCCATCTCTACACAACTGAGCTGTGTCCTCGTGGTCTTTCCACGATACCTGTATCTGCTTCCAATGCCTGTGCTATCCCTCTTGCCCTTCAGTTTACTCAGCAGGTCTCAACTCAGTCATGACAGTCCTTGCCTTCCTTTCTTGATTTATGACACCTGGGGATCAAAAAACTCTTGCACTCTATGGAAAGCATCTTTAAAGATCTGACATAAAGAACTCTGTTCTCCTTCCTTGTTCCGGAGGGCAATTTCCCAGGGTGTCCTGTTGATTGTTAAACAGCTGGAATTCTGTTTTTCTGAAGTTATTTACTCTGAAGACTTTATCCTTCGCCTGACCCATATCCCTCAGGACTGCAAACTCCTCTAGTGTATGATCACTGCAGCCCAGGCTACCTCCAGCCTTAATGTCCCTGATTAGCTCACTTGTGTGGGTGGCCAACTGGTTTAGTAATACCTTCCGCTCTGGTGAGTGCATATAGGGGTGTCCTGGATTGCCTAAAGCTCTCTGTACTACTTTTACAGCAGATATTGGTGTAGTTGAAGTCCTCCAGTAGGACAAGTGCCTACAAACACAATGCCTCTTGTGTGTGGAGCAAGGAAGTGGCCTGTAGTAGATACCAAACACCATTTTTACTTTGATGCCCAGTCTCTTAATTCTTACTTTCAACCTGCTCATGGCTATTAGTCAGAGACATCTTTGTGTTCTATCCCTTTCTTGATGTAGAAGGCAATCCCTCCACCTCTACTTCCTCTCCTGCCTCTTTTGAACAGCTTGTAGCCATCAATAGCCGCACTCCAGTCCTGTAATTCATCCCACCAATTTTCAGTAATGTCACTAGGCTGTAGCTTTCTAGCAGCATTTTCTAGCAGCATTTTGGCTTCCATCTGTAGTACTGTATTTTCCCCACTCCTTTGCTTGTTAAATTGCCTGCCCTTCCCACGTTGTCCTCCCTTCCCCGCCCCTAGTCCTAGCTACTCCCTCGGTTTCTCCGTGTTGGTCCCAAAACCCCAGCTCTGCCCATGTACCACCCCTGCACCCTGAGACCATTAGTCCATGTGCTCTCTCCACCCCCCTCATCCCCATATAAAACCCAGCCCCATGCCGTGTGCTGGCCTCTCTGTCTTTGGGAATCATGTGAATAAACATCTTCTGAGGTCCCTGTGCAGGGAGCCTTCTCGCCTCCTTTATTGCCACCGTGTTGCCGAAGCTGAGAGCTAGCCGGAGCCATGCAGGGCCGCCCAGAAGGTGCTACGGGAAGTGGGAGAGCTTCTCTCCCCAAGGAAGCCCCGCTGCGCTCTCCGGGAGGGTTGCGGCTTGGTGTGCCATCGCAGGGAAACCACAAACCACCACATCCATCTCCTCCTGTCAGTTCCCCATGCTCTGGTGCAGCTGGTTAGAGATATGAGCTGTCTCAGAGAGAAATAATAAAGAAAAAAAATCTCTATATGAGCACATTTTAAAGTGAGAAAAAACATGAGGCAGTTTTTCATGGGGAAGGCATGACACAAATTTTGCTAGTCAGAATTTTGTACAGTCATTATTATAAATAGAGGCATCATGCTGCACGCCAGAGTAGAATACTCCATTCTCACTATTTCCACTGCAATAATACCTTGCAGAACTGACCCAGGGATTTTTCTCAGAATCCTCTAGATAAATATACCATCGTTCTGGTGAGATAAATTTTCTTCTATTTGGCTCTATTGTCTGTTTGTTCTCATTAAATTAACTGACAAACAAAACAAAAGAGTTTCCTACTCTCAGTAAAAAAATTGGGAAAAAAAAAATAGCTCCACTAGCATGACATATTAAGGAAGGATTTTGAAATTTTTGAGGAGATAATCTATTTTGCGTTAAGACCAGAAGGAATCATATTTCAATGACAGTGGTAGCAGACAGCTCAGGAGATGCAAATAAATGGAGATTTTCCTGTTGCACTTCACAATGATTTTAAAGCGTAGGATGGAAACCCCTAACTCATGAATTTTATATTCAGCTTGCATAAACGTATTCAGATTTGACACGTGCATATACACTTACATTTTTCTTATTTGTGTGAAAGGCTGACAAAATTCAGATAGAATACGTAGCAAAAAAGCTGACTGTGAGTAACAAAGATTCTTACACTCCATGTAGCATTTCCAGTTCATTTGAATCCTATGCAGCTTCATCTATATATAGGAAATACAGATCCACCCATCCAAACTCACTATTTCCACATCAGTGCAGGGAAAAATTGTCTGGAGCCTGTAAGTTTGGAATTTTTTTACTCTACTTCCTTTTTTCCCCTCTTTTTTTTTTTTTTTTTTTTTTTTTTTAAACCTGTAGAGAGGAATTAGGTATTAGAGCACTTGAAATCCTGAAGAGACCTGCTCTATGGAGAGTAAAAGGGTGATTTCTTCTGTTACTTGGGAATTGACAAAAGCCAAAGCAAAACAACTGAAACTCAATCCTAAGCATGAAATGAAATTTCCGTGTGGAGATGATGGTAAAATAGCTGTGTTAGACTCTCAAACATTGGTTCTTCTGAGTCTTACTTGATTACCTCCCATGTTCTCCTGGGCTGTTATCAGTCCATGTACACATCTGTGCACTACTGAGATAAAAGTTGTCTTCTTTCACTCTTTGGTCTATGTGTCTAAGTATCTCCATGTATGAAATTTTAATTTTCAATTTCAGGAAGGTGTTAAGATGATGTTTAGTTACTTGATATGACATTTTCTCTGGATAGCATAACCCCAAAATTTTATTTTCTGCCCAACCTATGATAGTATAAATCTGAAGTGACTCTTATTATTATAGCATTGTAGTATTATCATGTACATAACTTAAAGATGAGTAAATGTCAAGTTTTAACTTACATCAAAATAGACTAAGATGTCAAGACACTGATTTTTTTTTGCTTTTCCTTTTAGCATCCATGCTGCTACAGCACTAAAGATTTATGCTTCTCTATTAGCATGAGCTTATTCCTAGTCCATAGACATTGTTATTAGCTGGATTTCCAAAATCCTTACTACTAAGTCAACCATTTTGGAGCACATATGATATATTTTTATATAATCTATAGGCCTAGAGGTTAGAATGAATTTTCCATTTATGCTCAACCATGACCTGAAATTGTGCTTTGTATCTTAAAATAAATGGTGTCTGAATCTTAACCAGAATTTAATTTATTCAGACATTCTAATGACTTCCTGTACAGATCATCTCTCCTTGCATATATTGGAAGATGTATACCAACTAGACTGCTTCAGTCTTTAGATCAATGTCTTGTTAATTGCATTTCTTTCATATACTCAGAACTTTCCTGGGGCCCACTGTGTTCTTTGGCCCAGAATTCATCTCACATGGCCAAATTTATGACAGCATGTAAATTGCACATTTTTGCTTGTTTGTTTGTTTGTTTGTTTGTTTTGTTTTTATTGTGGGTTGTTTTCATCACTGAAATACAGAGTGTACTAAGAGACACACCTGTGTCAAATATGTTACATTAAAAGTTATAATTAAATAGCATATAGAGTTACATTTCATATTTTATTATCTCTGTGTAGGTAAATGCTGCCTTTAAAAATGAAACAAACCAAATAAACCCCATTGATTCTATATGTACTGTAGAGACATTTTATGTAGCCGTATCTATCAGTCCTTTTCTACCAACTCAACAGTATCAACACAGTTCAGAACCTTTCCTGATACCAGAGGGATGTGAAAGTTCTCTGTGAGCTTTTCCTTCTGCTTTTATACAGTTCATGCAGCCTTGGAGTGTGGCTGACCTTGAAGTAATTTCTTTCCATGGTCTTTTGCATTGCTTAAGATATAAGCAATCCAGGACCTACTACTACTAAGAACAGGTGTCATCTATTATGTCTCACTGGAGTGGTATTCATTTCTCAGTGTTAGATGCTACAGATTTTGGTTTTCAGTCCTTCCCATGATTGCTCCATAATGGTCCATTGCAGTGCAATTTCCTGGCTACACTCAAAGACAGGATGCAGAGCACTGCCTGTATCTGCCAACCAACTGGCATTTACTACAGGGCAAATAATAGGTACTTTGGCTTCAAGGATGTGAAATACTTTTCGGCTCAATTTCACAGCCTGCGGTAGTTATATTTGCTCTGATAACTTTCCCTAGTTGGTTCGGTAGCACGTCAGCAGCTGGCATGTAATGATAGGAACTAAAGAGCCTGCTAGCCTATATTATTGAATGCAAATTCAGATGTCTTCTATTCTTTTATGAACTTTACTGTTTAATTGTTGTCACAGTGTCATGGGTTGACAAATCAAACCACTACACACAGTCCCATATTCAACAAAGAAGTCCACAGGAATATTATCCCTGCATGCTGCCAGGATGAAATTTTGGTGCCCTGTGTAGTAAAGGAGCGTCCTTACCGCTATGCTTTGACAAAAGTATGGCAGAATTTCAGCTATCACGTTTAAGTCACTTAATATTACTTTCTACCATCACATTCAACTCACTTTTGAGACAGACAGAGAGAAATTTACTGTGGTTTTATATCTTTTATATAGAACATGTTAATCAAATTTAAGCAGAGTTCCTTCAAGTCACAGAAAAGGCTTATGAATACACATATTTATATTCTTCTCTGAGAATTGCTGAAGGAATTTTCACTGAAGTTGAAACTGTAAAAGCTGAGGGACTTTCGTCTACATCCACCACCCTACTGAAGGCATTTAGGCTTTACTCCAAAGCAATGTCATACAAATATCCATGTTTACCACACACTTTCCTTACATCCAGCAGTGGCCTAGCAGGGAGAGCAGAATCAGTAAATCCACTTCACCCCTGCAAAATATGCAGGAAATACTGAATGGCACATAGAGATATGCTCACATTTCTGCATTAGCCTACAATATATAGAGTGCTACACTCTTTCCTGTATCCAAGTTACCCCTATGTGACAAAAAAAAAGGTAAAAGTTTTTGAAGTTTTCACCATGAGATGGCCTCTGATTCTTACTCCACACTACTAAACGTATTTTGGTGTCTTAATTTTTGTGTCTTAATTTCTTTTCTATTGTAAGGAAGGTTTGATTCACAATACAGTCTGACAGCTATATTTACTCTGCTTTTAAGAGTTATCACTACAGCCACCACAAGCAGAATGATGATTAGAATATGTAGAATAATTTTTCTGTTTAATAGCCATGGCAAATTACTAATTAGAAAATTACTCTTTGCATACAAAGGAAACTCAAAGAAAATTAAATAATGAGTGTTATTTAAATGTTAATATGAGTAATATTATTATGGCTTTGCCACTGTGGGAATGAGTGCAAAACAGCTAGAAAAATAACAGGAACCTTATTAATGAACAAGACTGAGTCAGCAACGATTCTAAGATGAAGACAGAGTGTTCTTAGATCCAAAGTAATTTGAAGTACTTTTAGCTGAAGAATATTTTCTTGCAATAAAATTATGTTCAGACAAAAACAAACACAACAATAAACACAAAACCAGAAAGTTGAGGCAGGCTAGAGACATGGCAAATTATCCCTTTGCATATTTACAACTCATAAATCAACAGCACTTTGAAGTAATGCAAAACAGTTTAATAGAAATGAGAAGTGTGTCAGAGACATAAAAAAAAGCTCAATTAAATTATTATTAATCTGAAGTGTTCTGTTATTAAAAGAAGAAAAAAAAAAGCCAAAAATAACAGCATGGTAATACAGCACTACTTTTAATATTTGGAAATCACAAACTTAAAAATGTTATTTTGCCTCTTCATTTAAACACAAGGACACAGATTTTATAACATCAAATGTAACTATAACAAACACAATTTTTGTACAGTAACTTGTCATGTTAGCAAAAGAAAACCAAATTAATTTATTACTAGCAAATTTTTTGAATATTTATTTTAAGTCAAAGCAAGTTCTGGATCAAAGTTCTCATCAATCAGAGGAGAGCTTAATTAATTGCAGATTTTAAATATGTAGTAGTTTATTTTTTTCTCAAATATTATGAAATAAATGAGTTAATTATCTTTTCCCAAATTCTGGAGTTACAGCAGATTATAGGATTTCCTCACTGACATACTGCTCAAATGCTTAAAACTCTGATTTATCTATCTAGTCAAATGCATAGGTGACATATATAATTCAGTCCATACAACTTTAAACATCAGATCAGTAGAACTGCTGTTTTTCTCAAATAGAAATGGGAGTTGCTACACTTTGGTAAAATTGATCTAAATTGTTTCCAACTATGTTGAACTTTCCTTATTTCTCATGTATGGAACACTAAGTAATATACTTAGAAGCCCTTCATCGGAACCTATGGTAGGTAGCCTAATACTGTTACGCTGTTGAGATGACAGTACACTGAAAGACACTCTTTCTTGATTTCACCAATTCCCTTGTGCTCATTACAGTATTTCCTGGACATTAATTTGACTAATTCACTTCACAAGGTAAGCAGAAAACAAATCTAGGGNCTGGCCCAGCTGTGGAACCCCCAATCCTGGGAAGGATGCATCCACGGGACATTCATGTGGGAGGCAGCTGAGGGGGTGCCTCAATCCATCAAAGGCCCCCAAAATGTTCCCCCCAGAGCAATTCCTGAAGCCTTGCACCGCAGGACTGCATGTGATGCAACACACCTGGAGTCTGTTGTAAGAGACAATGGCAAACCCCCTCCCAGGGAGGTGGCCTGAGAGTATATTTACCCACTGGATTCTATGCCCCTCTGGGGGGGAGCCTCACCACCAAGAAGACCAGCTGGAGAGGATCAATGGAAGATTGTTGAGATCCACAGAGTGGTGATATTTTCCTTATTCTGTCACTGTCTTTCACTTCCCCCGACCTGTTTTCTACTTCTTTCTTTCTCTCTCTTGCTTTCNCACAAGGTAAGCAGAAAACAAATCTAGTGAAGGGAAAAAAAAAAAAAAAATTGTAAAAAATTACATTTCCACTTATCACTGACAAAATTAATCAATCTTATGCCCAATAACACAAGCAAAGGCTGCATATTCTTACTAGGAAGGATGTAAAATTCTTTCTTAAGTATTTTTTGCTATCAGAGTCTAAATTTATATCAAGATCTGTATAACAATGTGTCAGAGACTGAAAATAATTCATGTCTCAAACACTGATGTAAAGTTTTAAAAACACTACAACCACAGAAACCTTCTTGAAGAACTTTGGACTGTAAGTCAAACTACTGAGATTAGATAAAGGGAAAACACATTCTTTCATCAGCCTCAGGCCTGGGGAGAAACAAAGAAGTAAACAAAGAAAAGAATGTGAGCCAAACCCAGCAGCCAAACTTAGCTCATCCCTGGCTGAGTTTGGGGTGGGGGAGACCACAGCCCACAGAAGCCAGGTTTACACAGACTTCCTGTTGAAACAAGGTGGGGGGGAGGAGGTTTCCGGTGTAACCTCTGCTCAGAGGCAGTGAACACCCATCCTCCCTTTTTACACAAACTGGCCCAGCTGTGGAACCCCCAATCCTGGGAAGGATGCATCCACGGGACATTCATGTGGGAGGCAGCTGAGGGGGTGCCTCAATCCATCAAAGGCCCCCAAAATGTTCCCCCCAGAGCAATTCCTGAAGCCTTGCACCGCAGGACTGCATGTGATGCAACACACCTGGAGTCTGTTGTAAGAGACAATGGCAAACCCCCTCCCAGGGAGGTGGCCTGAGAGTATATTTACCCACTGGATTCTATGCTCCTCTGGGGGGGGCCTCATCACCAAGAAGACCAGCTGGAGAGGATCAATGGAAGATTGTTGAGATCCACAGAGTGGTGATATTTTCCTTATTCTGTCACTGTCTTTCACTTCCCCCGACCTGTTTTCTACTTCTTTCTTTCTCTCTCTTGCTTTCTCTCTCATATTTACCATCAAATAAAACCCTTACTATTGACTGGCATATGGTCTCGTTTGCACCTTCAGGTGCAACTTGGGCAGAGGAATTTTCGAAGAACCTTAACAAGTGGATCCTTACAGAGTGTTACATGATTAATTTTTACAAATATAATTTTTCTTTTAGTGGGTACATGACCAGAATTTCACAGAATTATAGAGCAAATTGCAGTTCAAACTGATCTAAATATAGTGACACTGCAGAGCACAGAAATAAGCCAGGGAAAAATAAAAAACAAAGCATGAGAACTGGAACAGACTTGTTTTAGTAAATTTGCAGTGAAATAAGAATGGTGAAAATAAATGAGAAATGCATTTCTATTTATTCCATCTGAATATTATCTGTGCCAAGGAGTGGAATAATACAGCGAAGGCCTCTGCTAAAAATTAAGGTAACTCTAGAAAGGGAAAAAAGTGGGAAGACTGAAGGTAAGAAAATAAAGTAAAAACTAATAGGCCTATAATAGGGAAAAGAAAAATTTGAATGAAAATGAAGCATGAGAAATATTTGAACTCAACAGGAACCAATAAAGAGCGTTTACACTCAGCTTAAAAATACTTTTGCTATCATTCATGACAGGTATTATCTTTTGAAAAATGAAACTAGTAGCAATTTTCCTTTGAAATATACCTTGACTTTTCTCACCCTCAAAAATAGCATAAGGAAACAAATAAATGTGTTCTTACATTAAAATGTATGTTATCTGCCTTAATTCTGTGTAATTTAAATAGTGACCTTTTCAGCAAGAGAAAATTAATAGATGCAGATACTTGAGTAATTCCACAACTTCTCTTATGTCCGTATTCCACCTTTTTTTTTTTTCCCCCCCCATGGGAATGAAAATTATTATCTGTTCTGAGTTGTAGCTTCCCTGAGATTCAGCATCTAGGTGGGGTTTTTTTCCCTCTCCAAAAAGCACAAGTTCTTCCAGAGGACTTGGAAAGAAAGTGACATAAAATGGAATAAAATACCACTTTATTAGTTAATAAGATTATAGAAATGCTTGATGTTTTCTCTACTCTGAAAAATTATGAGCAGTAATTTAATAAGGAATTCTAAGTATACATACTGAAGACATAATCTCTCTTATAATATGTTATATCCTTGTTAGCAAAATTACTTTTTGAGGCAACAGAACAGAGGGAAGTTCAATGCTGTACAGAGCAGTATCAATACTAGTGTCACAAGAATACTACATCAGCAAAGATGTTTATTTTGTTCATAGTGTTAACCTTCCTGTTTTCATGAAGTCAAAAATTAATATCTCCATGGGCAGCTCTCCTTGAACAATTAGAGTCTTAGGAAAAGTCAATAATTTCTACCCCAAAGCTAAAATAGATAGATAAAACTCAGGTAAAAAAGGGTGTAGTGAAGAAGATTCACAAACTTTGAGTGGCTGACATCAGGATTCTATTTTTTGTGTATTTAGAATTTTAGAGTAATTCCTTTAGAACTCTGCAACTTGATGTTTCTCAAGTAAAAATAATTAAGCTCAGAAGCTTCTCAAAAATTCTTGAAAAATGAAGTGGTCTGAGGTTTAACAGACAATTTTAAGATGAGATTGCTATGAATAAAATAGTGTGTAGGTGAAAGTGAATGAAAAACAGAAAGATTTAAATTGCTTATGTAATAATCAGTAGAGAGAACGATAGAAATAATTGAAGACTATGAAGATAAAAGATCTGATAAAATATTCAGTAATAAAAAAATAGTGGTTTTCTAAGTTGTATTACAGAAAAAAGTAGGAACTAGAGATGTACTTTTGTAAACAAAACATGAAGCCATGAGCTGGTTGGAAATAAAGACTATTTTTCATGCTCTCTCTCACGGAAAGAAAAACATCCACAAATCAAATACATCACCCTGCTGTGCTAGCAGTCTTTGAGAGTACATCAGATAGGCTGGTGAGTTTGCTTTGCAGGCAGAATTTCCAAGGTTCATTCATCCCTAAGATTAATAAAGCCCCGTTATATCCTTTATGATGTAGTAAGGCTGTTTTTGCAGTCAGGTATTGCCTCCTAAGTTTTATATTCAAATCTTAAACTGATTAGTCGCATCAGGCTTTAAGTCCCAGCTCTGATGTATATTTTTGGATTACTGATCTGTAGAAGGTTTTTCTACAGCAAAAACAGCAATGCAGTTTTCAGCTTAAATCTGATTCTGCACTAAAGGAAAAAAATGTTTCTGTACAGCTACTACCCTGACCATATTTCAAAAGAGATTTACTTTTTGCTTTATGGGTTTTTTCCTTTTTCTGTGGAATTTATAATCTATATGCAAAATGTTTTGGTTGCAACTGATGCTGTCAACATTTTATTTGTGGATATTGTCAGCTGTTTCGTTTTTTCCTCCCTTTTTAATAAGATCCACCTTTGAATTTATAAGAGAAAGATGCCTATGGCAAATAGCTGAATGGCTGAGCCCAGAAGGCCCATTGGAGGCATGAGGGTTTTTTTGTTTTGTTTTCTATACAATAAATAGGGAAAATGGAACAAAAATAAGGAGATCTGGACAGAATATAGACCCCTGCAGACACAGACACATAGACATCTGTACAGAACAAAACACCTTCTCTTTTGCCAGCAGGTGTGTGGGTGGGGGATGCAGGGATGGCTTCTGGCAGAAGACACCAAAATCTAGTTCCTATTGGCTCTAAGATGGATCTGCCATTGGCCAAAGCTGAGCCAACCAGCAAAACTAGCAGCAGCTCTGTAATAATACATATACGAAAGGGGGAAAAAATGGCTGCACAACATCTGCAAGATAGGAATGAAAAAATGTGAGAGAAACAGCCCTACAGACACCAAGGTCAGTGAAGAAGGAGAGGGAGGGGTTGTTCCAGGTGCAGATTTCCCTGCAGCCCATGATGCAGACCACGGTGAGGCAGATCGTCCCAATGAAGTCCCAGGAGGACCATGGTGCAGCAGAGATCCACCCTACAGACTGTAGAGGACAAACTGGTAGAGCAGGTAGATAGGTTCTGAAGACAGCTGAAGTCTGTGGAGAGCCCATGCTAGAGCAGGTTCCTAGCAGGAACCGGTGACCCTGGAGAGGACCCTGTGTTGGATAAGCAGGGATTGGGAGCAGGTGGGTTTAGGTTTGTTCTTAATTCTCACCATCTTACTGTGTTTAATTTAAATTAAACAATTTAAAATAAATTAAATTAATTTCCCCAGGTTCTGTCTTCTTTGCATGTGATGGTAACAGGTAAACAATCTCCCTGTCCTTACCTTGACCCACAAGCTTTTCATCTTATTTTCTCCCCCTTTCCTACTAATAGAGTGAGACGGAGAGAATGGCTTGGTGGACACCTGACAGCCAGCCCAGGTCAATCCAGTGCAGACAGTGAAACACATCAGTGCAGAAATCACTTGGTTCCACTCTGTATCTGACACATGTAGTCAAAAGCCACGAAACACGCTTGGAAATATCCCAGATTTTCTCACTTTGAGATTCTTTTCTTCTGAGAGGTTTGGCTTGGAATTTGTGTCTCAATTACATAAGGCAGAACCAAATGTTGGCACAAATGGATCCTGTTCCAAAGAATTCAGAATATTTTCAAATAAATCTGAGTGCAATTTTGCCAAACAGGAGACTTAATCAAGTCTATACTCTTCAGACATTAAAACTGAGAGCTATCAAGGACAGCAGAACAAGTAATCAGAGAATATGACAATATTTTAGCTGGTTTAAGCATGCTTGTGGGAAGGGAGTTTCATCCTTTCTTACATTTAGTTCAGGAAAATTGTATGTTTGAATCATAAGTGCATCAACTAGATGATGTCATCTTGAGAAAAAGTTAATTTGCAAAACTACTGTAATATCAGTAAATTTATTAAAAGAACTTATTCAATTAATATTCATTTTAGGAGGAAGACAGGAATACTGAAAGAAAGTTGTATATTGTAAAGCTCAAATGGATTGGTATAGAAAAGGTTAACATTATGCCTTTGCCAACTATTACAGTATTCAGAAAATATTAAGTTTCCCATTTCTAAGAAGTCTTTGGAACTTTCTTAGAATATTTAGTAGTTATCTATAAACATGTTCTGCTTTAAATTATTTTAAAATTACTCCTGAAAGAATTTCTGCAAATAACTTATGACAGGCTTGTTAGATGTACTGGAAACACAAGACGGTATTTGAATCATCAGCACAACTTTCTCATTCTTTACCTCCATCACTGTAACTTTTTCATCTTGCATATTTTCAATGCTAGCATTATTATAAATGGTCCTGAGGAGCCCAGAACAAGACCCAGCACTCCTGATGTGGCCTCTCGAAGGCTGAGTAGATGGGCAAGATCACC
>VYZQ01022116.1:0-16719 GCA_013400655.1 Mystacornis crossleyi
CCCCCCATGGAGGAACCTCCACACTTACCAATCATTCCCAGACTTTCCTTTTCAGTAATCGTGGAGAAATCTGAAAATGCATTCACTCTAGGCATTGAGAGATTTAAAGCATGGTGCTGTAACACTTCATTGAGATTGGATAAAATAATTTCCCAGAGACAATAGAGACAACATCATTATGCACCCCACCAGAGTCTTCAGAGTACAACACACAAAAAAGTTATTGTTGGGAAGGCATGGGAAGAAAGAAGGAATGGAGAATGACAGCACAGTACATAGCAAAATACAGATTTTTCCTCTGGAAAGAAAATGCAATATTCTTGTTCATGATTTGGTCTTTCTTTCTGTAAACACATTAGGACATAAAATGAGGATTGAGGGCCATAAAGGTACAATATTTCATTTCATCAGGAAATCCATCCAAACAGGCTTGCAAAGAAAAAAAAAAAAATTATATCACATTCATAAGCAGCATTCAGAACAGGTTCAGACCCTAATGGACCTCTATTCACCTTCCACAAAACCTGTGGAGGTCTCACACTATGCCTGCAAGGGAAATTTTACAGATCCCAAACAGAATCCTTCAGAAATCAAAGGGGAGATTTCCCAGTGGGAAACATCAAGCTGTAACCACGCTACCATGCTACTAACGCTACAGCTGGACACAGCACTTGTTATTTCCTCTGAAGAAGGAGAGTTCTAAGAAATCTTCATCCTATGAAACACTGATTTCCCAGTCACACAATGAACAGTGGAAAGAAAATGAAAGAAATGTTTTTCTTAAAACTGCAGTAGGAATATTTGATTTTATGAATGAAAGCAAAGGGGCCATTCCCATTCAGCACCACCACTCCAGACCTCCTCTTTACGACAAGTTCAGAAAATAAGGCAACTCACTCCAAATAAATAAATAATTGGAAAAGATGATAAATTATGTATTCAGCTGCAACCATCTTGAGAGGAAGCCAGAATGCTCAAAGTTGTCTTCTTTCAATGTATATATTTTTATAATTTTGAACATGATACATTTGTTACACATATAGGTCAACAAAGAAGAGAATAAAGTGACATTATCAAATTTTCAGTCCACTTGGTAACTTATTCTCCTTAAAAATAAACTGATGGATTAGATCAGCTATAAATTAAAATGACAGATTTACAGGTGCTCTGTATCTCAGCAAAATACAGCAAGAATATTATCCACAGATGGCACACCAACAGATAAGAACTTTGTTTATAGAATGTTTATGTGGAGAGGAAAGGAAACACATTCTTCCAATTTCCCATGCTCTGTTCTTGATGTTTACAGGCATTTTGAGGAAAAAAATCTGACGGCATTTTTCTATGGAAAATCAGGTTTTGTGCAAGCCCTTTAAAATGAGGCTTCCTAAGGGCTCGCACAAAGGGAAATTGAGTGACCCGTTTCTCAGGTGATTATTCCCCTCCACTGGATATAATTAATATAATTATTCAATAATTATCAAGGGAGCACAAACGAGAGACAAGTGAGGAGCATACCAAGTGAACTCCTTCAGATCATGACGTTAATTTCATGATTGCTGTAAGTTTAAGCAGCCTTCTGCATAGAACCACAAATTAGTTTTTTCTCAGACAGATCCTTGAGGTCTGCTTTTCACAAGGAGAGGGGAGGAAAGGAAGAAAGTAATAGCCATGAGCAAATTGTATGGATTTGAATTACTTGCCAATTCAGATTCACCTACTAGAATCTTTCCTGAGGGTTATTTATTTTTCAGGAGAAACAGGACACCATAGAATAACTTCACTTAATGTTTGACATATACAAGTGTAATGTTCAGTCCATATCAGGAAATGTCTAGTTCAAATAGCACGTATCTCCCAGAAGGCATTGTAAAAAATTTTTATAGCCTAATTACCATAATCCAATAAAAATTAAAAAAAAAATAAAAATAATAAGGATCTGGTTTCACATACATAGTCTCTGGTTTAAAGAGGAAGCTGGAATATGTTTTCCAGAGGGATGGAAATATTTCCCATGGAAGATACTCCACAGCAGAAAGTACCAGAAAAACCACATTAAAAAAAACAGACTGTGAAACAAGTTGTTTTCAGACAAATGTATCTGTTCTTTCATGTACTTCTTGCTTAACTGGGATGACTACTAAAATTCTTTGTGATCACCACTCAGATGACATAATTATTTGAAAAGATGTTCAACCTGAAACAACCTAACAAAGGCTACTGCAAAGAGACCAAAATACAAAACCAAGAAAAATGGAACATATCTGTTTCTGTTGTACGTTATATTTTAACCATTTTTGCTTATTTACTTGAAACTGAATCTGAATCACAACATGATTCTCTATGTAAAGAACATTATTATTTCAAGGACAGGCACAGGTGCATCAAATGCTCAGCAACATCCATCAGCATGTTGTATGAAATCCCAGCTGAACCCTGAGCTTCATCAGATCTCCTCATATTGGAGTTCAGGTTTCATCACAGGGCAGGGCCAAGAAAATTGCAGCTACCATTGGCTGTTATGCATGCCAAAAACAAACTCACAAGAGCACAAGATGAAAAAGGTTGTAAAATAAAAACACCCCATGTAAGCAAAACTGCTTGAAGTTGATTCCGGGCATGAAAAACAGTATTCTCAGAAAGTATAACATCTCTGTTCCTGCCAGACATCTGTGAAGAGGTTACAAGTCAGCCAGAGCAGGGAGGTAGGTTTGCCTTGATCTCTCTCAGTGACTTTCCCCCCCCAAAAAATAGACTTTTAAATGTAAAAAAACAACTAAATAATTAGGAGAGGGGAGGACATGGATGAGACACACCAAACCCAAGAAACACTGAAACACTACTTTTCCCCTTTCATTCTATCTTTTTAGTCCCATCTTATCTCCAGGCTTAGAACCAGTGATTATCCTAGTTGCAACAATCTCCACTCGGTTTCCTTTCGTCATTAAGAAATTTTTTGACCTTCAAGATGTGGCTGTCTGGCACTCTGCCCCTCCCAGTGGTAGTCTCTACACTTCTCTGCCTGACACTGCCATTGTGGAGTCTTGAGAATTTTCTCTTTCCTGAAAAAATCAATTCTTGCCATGGCACATGCAATCCAATTGGTTTAAAAGGAATATAATAGGATTGGCAGTGAGAATAACAACAGTCCAGTACTGTCCATACAACACCTTCAGTGTTTCCTCTCTCATCAAGCTTTGCAATACTTCTTCCTTGGCCAAATCCTCTGCCTCTCTGTTACAAACAGTGAGAAGAAGAATATAGCAAGATTTGCTGGGTTACAGCTTTATTGCCACATCTGCTCTGACTGCAGAGGCATAGTTTGCAAACAACTGCCTGGACCAAAAGCCAGGACAAACATACCAAGTTCTGCCTGCAGTTTATGTGCCTCGAGACACAGACACCATTTCAACAGTTAAAGCACTGGCTATATTTTGGCTCCATTGTGCTTTGCAGGAACTCCTGGTCTATATGTGCAGGATTGCATTAAACTTCATGTTTGGGGTTTTTATTTCTCCGTGGTTTTTTGTGGTTTTTTTTCCAAAATATGTAGGAGTTAATGAATTAATTTGCAATTAACTTAGACCAGAGTCCTCAACAGCTCACTAATGAAAGCACAGCAAAACATAATCTAGCAGCAAAAGGTAAGTCTATAAGTATCTTACTTCTAAGCCCATCTTTCTCTACTACAGCTGTGTCCAACTGTGTTTTGGCAAAAACTAATCTCCATGTTCCCACACAGCTCAGCGCTCTTTTAGAACAGCTGCATAGCATTTGGGGCGGGGGGGGGTGTGTGTGTGGGAAATTGCATGATATGAAGTATTCCAGTTAAAAGCATTCATTCTGTAATTATTTTGCAGCCACACAATGTCTAATTGGATTCTAGGACTTAAAAAAGTGATAAAGGAAACCATACTCTCACTCAAATCTTCCAGTATCCCATTAACCGTCTGCTTCAAGAATGCACTCCAGGTTTTAGATAGCAGTAAAGGAACATGTGGAAGACGCTATTGGATGTTAAAATTCGTTATCATCACCAGTTTTATCGATCTTAGGAGCCATGAGTCCAGCTGACTGCAGATGAGTTGAGGGACTTACAAAAGTGAGGCAGAAGACAAGACTAAGCAAAATGCACATAACTTATTTTCAGGGCAGCATTGTTCAGTGGAACACTACGTCTGGTTTCAGCTTGGACACAATTGTAATGCAGACCTGGCATGACCTGCATGGAATGGAGTGATGACAGAGTCATTTTTCTAAAAACCACTGTTAACTCACTCTGAGCAACAGAAGCTGAAGACAAACATCAAGGATTTTTTAGCAGAATGAAAGAAAAGTGGCCATTACAATTTGGAAGTTCACTACCACAGCTTCTACTAACTGACAGCTAGCCAGTTTTTTGTACTAGAACAATCTTCAAGCTCTTCTGGAAGCAGGCAACATAGGAATTCAGAATCCCTTCTCTTCTTTTTCAGACTTAACTGCATAGGAAACTTGTCTCGGAAATTTGAATTACATTTAAATAAGATAACTGATGTATCTAGCCCCTACTCTTTCTCTTGCACCAAGTCACACATCCTACAGGTGTTTCTGGTTGTTTTAAACCCCTTTTGACAGCTGTGGAAATTTCTGAAATAGTAAGCATAATCAATTGTTCTGGAATAGTGAGTGTAAAGAATAAAGAAAGGACTGCTCGACAGCAAGGGAGAGTATTTTGCTCCCAGATCCACAGTGTTCCCTAAGGATGGTGGAGGTACTTTTGTCACTGGATGAGGTTTAGCATGCTCTGCATTTTTCTAGATGACAGATAAGAGAGAGAAGTTTATCCAATACCTAATTAAACTAGGTGAAAATTACCCTGTGGGTTGGAAAGGGATTGTGAATGTCCTAACAAAAAAAAAAAAAAAAAAAAAAAAAAAAAAAAAAAAAAAAAAAAAAAAAAAAAAAAAAAAAAAAAAAAAAAAAAAAAAAAAAAAAAAAAAAAAAAAAAAAAAAAAAAAAAAACAACCTGCTTCCTGCTTCTTGAAGCATAGCTTCCACTTGGCACAAATTCTTTTTGAGGAAGTGAAAAAGTTCTCTAGCAAAGGGGTTGTTGAGAATTTTGTCTTCCCTGAAAAAAACAATGCTTGCCATGGTACTTCCAATCCAATTAGTCAGATGGAAGAAAGAAAGAAGTTTATAGACATACCAGTCACATGAAAACGATGCATCTAAAAGTCTCCAAAACTGATGAGGTGTTCTCACACCTTAAATGCTGGCTATAAGACAGAAAGCATTCTGCCAAGAAGTAAATTAACTGTATTTGTATAAACATTTATTAGTCATTGTTGGTTTGGACTGAGATCCAACACAACAGGATGGATTTAAAACACAGGAAACTGAAGAGGTCAAACAAGGAGAGTACACATACTTGCTTAGTACATGACAGTGACATACCCAAGTCACTGTGTTCACAAAGGATGCATTGAGAAAACTTTGGGAGGATCTTCTTTTTCCAAAGGAGGCATTTTACAGCACCATCAGCCAGCCATCCAAGAGAGGGGAAAAAGAGGACAGCTGGCACATAAATAGTGTCTGAGGGTTCACAAGTTGCTGCATTCCATGTCAGTTAAAATCACCACCCCTAAATGTAAATATTCTCCTGATAGCTCCCTGCCTTTCATAGGAGCCCTTATTGTATCTCTTATTCTGGTTTCTGAGCACGCTGAAAAAATGCTCTAATAAAAGTTTGTTCTTTTGATTAATTACAAAATTAGGCGGCCATTGAGAGCAGATAAATAAAAGAGAGAACAAGTTTAATCTCACAAGAAATTGTTATCTGACCTTTTCCTCTTTCCCCCAACTCCCTCCCCCACCCTTTATCAGAAGATAGGAGATGTGGTGAAGCATCATGAAAATCTGGAAATAGTCCCCTCATCTTCGAAGAGTCCATTGCTACATGACGTACTTGGTGTAAGAGATACCACCCGGAGGCCACTCTGCTCTGGATACAATTACAGGCTGTTTCAGGATCAGGGAAGATCTCTCAGCATTCTTTTAGCCTAAGAAATCACAATTCTTTCAGTGAAACAAAGTTTCCAAATACATAAAAATCTACTGTTTTGCTGTTATACCAGCATGCCCAAGGATCATGATGCTTGGAGTACTTACACAGTAAGAAATGTCACATAGCTGTTCATCAGGAGAAACAGCTATGCTTTACCCTCACTGTCTGACCACACTCAATAGGAAAGTGAGAAGGCAAAAAAGGAAAGCAGGTAAGAAGTAGTGAGCATCTTGCCTTACCTTTTTTTAATAGGATTCTTCTTCAGTAAACAAAATTATTTGTAAATATTACCTTTTAATATGCAGAGAGTTTTACTCACCATCTCAAGACAAACTGCCAGAATTGAGCACAGAGCATAACTAAGAGCTCAAAACACTGATCAAACCGTGTGCCAAAGTACTTTTCCTCCCTTGCTTTCTTGTCTGCTGTAAAAGCAGTTATAGAAACCAAGACACCCATTGCATTTAATACTGATGGCTTCCTTTACCTTGAGGTAAGCAGCCAGCCAGACAGAAAGAAGAGGAATGAGCAGTGTACTTGGTATTGCTACACAGTTGATGTTCTAGTTTTAACAAGCAAACATTAAGCATCTGGCATTGTTAAGAAACTAAGTACGCAAAGAGGTGTATAGACCAACATACCAGAAATAGAAGTGCTTGGCCATTGTTTGAAACTACCTTGCTAAATGCACCTGCTGGACTTTATTGCAGTTCCTCTTATATTTTCCAGCAGGACTGCCTCACAGCAGTCTCTACCTGGATTTCGTGTCTTTCATCAGACAAGAGTCTGATGTCTGGCAGATCTGTTCCTTCTCAGAAGGCATATACTGGCACAGAAAGGCAAGTTAAGTGGATTCAAGGTCCTGCCCCCATCAGCTGAAATCTCTGTGACAGAACCAGGCAGCAACACCTCTTGCACAGGTTCAGTCACTTTCTGTCAGTACATACAGCAGGAGCCTGGTTCTCTTCCTGCACTAGCATGTGGTACAAAGAGAGATACAAAATGGTTCATGAGAAACTGAGAGTTTCTGAACAAGTTTACAGGCAAGGTGATCCTAGGACAGTAGGTGCACAAGGAAGATTGGCAGATGGATACAAAGGAGGAGTTGTGCTGTATGGTGGGGCAGGGAGAATGTCAGAAGCTCTCTAGTCCAATGAGCTGCTGACTTTTGTATATCCACAGGAATGTTATTCTAACAGCTTGTTCGAGAATAGCTTCAAATAAAACAAGACCTCAGAAGTGGCTATCCTTTCTGTAGTAAGAAAGATGAGTATTTTGAGTCAACATGGGGAAAAAAATAAGACAACAAAATAAGAGATTGTTGTTACTAAGTAGAGAAAGTATGTAACATATATGGTCTACCTAAAGTACGTGTAAAAGAACAGCACCTTAGGAAGAAGTGATCCTTGCAAATTCAACTATTAATCTAGTTCCTAAACAATGAGCATATTCAAAACACTTCTCATGATTCCTTCTTAAAATACATTTCAAACCTTTTAGGAATTTTAGAACACTGATTGGGAAGTTTAGACATTAGGTAGAAAAATGTGAATGTTTCCAGAGAATATAAAGTTCTTTCGCTTACAAATAAAAGTATCTTTCAGGAATTGCCTCTAAGGTAAGTAAAGTGATGATAATTTGTCTTTCCAGTCAAGTTTGGGGAGTTTTAAGTTTCAAGTCTAAATGAAGTCAAGGAGTTTATTCTATTTATTATTTTTTCTCTTTGACTAAAAAAAAAAAATTAGCAGACTGATAAAGGCATAGTCATCTCTAAAGTGGTTTCTTCACAAATCAAGATAATCCTGATGCTTTAGAGGGAAAAATCTGTGTAAATGACACTCAAAGGAACAAGTCTGAATTTGTTCCAAGAAATCCTTTGGCTTCAATACACAGAAACACCAGCACCAGAGTTTACGGATAAAAGAATAGCTCTCTCTACTGTAAAGATAATTCCTTTTTATTTCTAGAAAAGGAGTTTTACAAAACCAGTAAAAATAGTTTTCATTTAAATCTTCCAACAGAAGATTCAGAAAATGCTCAAAAATGCTCAGTAATAGACAGTCAAAGCAGATGAATTTCTATCATTAAATCCTTCTCAGAGAAAATATTTGGACTACTATCAAATTCTTACCTAGACCACAGAAGCAGGACAGAAAATGAACATGTCTGTGTTTTATCCTCTTTTTCTTTTCTTAAGAGGGTTTTGATTAGTAGGCATACGGAATAAGTGCTAGCTCTCATTTCCTGGGGAAAAGTATGTGCTTTGTCCCATGTGGGCAGGGACTGACAGCTGCAATCTACCTATTCATTTCTGCAGGTGACATCATTCTAAAAGGGTAAACCACAAGTGACTGATCATTTGGGGCAATAGCCTCCTTATCTCATAGCCAGACACATTTTTGATCAAAGCTTTATTTTGTATGAAAAAGAAAATATAGGGTTCTGGAAATTAGTAAATTTCATCCTCATTTCACTTCTGATTTCATTTTAAAATGCATTGGCATTTTGAAAGCTTCTTTGTTGTCATTTCATGATTACTATTTGCCTGCATCACCATCTGGTATTTACTACCATGTGAAAACAGTTAACTTCATAAACCACAAAAGACCTTTGATATTCCTTTCAGTGTAGCATTAATAATGTAATCTGATGCCCTGGGCATTATGCTACATAGTTTATCAACAGCACATTAACCACTCAGTATTTTCGGCACAGTGTTACTATCTTATACACGATCAGTTCCTGCCTAGATCACATCTATTTTGACTGAGAAAAAAAGGTACCATCATGCCACTAGCTGTTGGTCATTAAGTGTGGTCTCGTCCCAGAGACATCAGAATATGATTCTTGAGACACCGTAGACAGTTATTCCCACACAGCATCAGAAAATGAAATTTCAGATTTACAGGAAAGGCTGAAAATCCTCAGCAGACTCATATGCAGAGTTCTTATTGCAACATGTTTTTTCTGACCTGAAAAATCCATTGTTCTCAGATTCACAAAATTGTTTAGATTGGAAGGTACCTCTGGGGTTGTCTTGTCCATCCCCCTCTAATCAAGTAGGGCCACTTGGCTCACTTGTATTCAGCAAGAAGCGAACGAATACCGAACAAGAAAACCGAGCCCCTTGATACAACCCACCAGTTTTTTAACCAGTCTGACAAAGAAGGGAGATAGGCCGTGGCAACACTCATCCTGGCTCACCTCACTGCAGGCTGCAAGGGGCAGTCTGCCTACCCAACACTTTCCATCCTAGATCATCAAACTTCCCACTGCCTGGGTCATGACTTCAGCATCCTTCATATTCATTGTACCCAAACAGGTCCTTTTATTTTCTTCCAGCTTACCCCTCATAGTTTGCATCCCTGTAACACAGCTACCTTACTGTTATCCTCAAGTTCATCCATTCTTCTTTGCTGTAGCAAGCCCAGAAGATTTGGCAAAACCAGATCATCCATTACAGCTTTGGCTTAAACTTCACTTTTGTACACCCCATGCTTCAGTGCTTTATTTCAGCAGTTCGTGTCTTGAATGTACATTACTTGCACATGAGAACTCAGGAGGTTTATTTCATTTGATAGTAAGCTGACCATCAGCAGAGCTTGCCCAACCGACCACTATGCACACAACCTGCACTTGACAGAAATCTTTGTAAATATTTGCTTATGTTAAAGGGTGATTCAAACACTTGAAACTACAGTTTCCTTAAAATAGATATTAGAACAGTTTCACAGCCTAATAACTAAAAGCCTTGTGCAAGAGAAATCTCATGTACAGTAATTTAGAGTTTTCACATTATCAACCATTTTTAAGATATTCATATCACTGTTTGGGCTCAGAAAATAATTGATGAATTTTCTGAAGAGTCTCAGGCTGGATGATATCAGAAATACTAATAAATCATTTTTTAGCTTATTTTTTTAATGCAAATTCAAATAAAATAACAAGAGTATCCAAAAGTTAACTCTAAGGAATATGGGAGAACTGAAATCAAGAAAATTAAGCTAATATTGTTTATGTTAAATCCAAGACACAGAAATGTACCCCATAGCTGTTCTCCATACAGAAGTATGATGAAAAAAAGCATTTTGGCCAATGTGAGTGAAAACTGAGCAGCATGTTCAGATTTTAATGGTAGTCAAGAGAGAGTTCAAGAAGCATCTGGGCAATGCTCTCAGGCACATTGTGTGACTCTGGGGTTGTCCTGTGCAGAGCTGGGAGTTGTGGGTCTCTTCCAACTCTGGATATTTTATGACTCTGATTCTAGAAAAGTAATTTTGTAAAACACAGACAATCTAAAGCATGAGGTCTGCGATTGGGACGTGATTGTCCAAACATTTCTTAAATTCTGTTAGGCTTGGTGCTGTGACCATTTCCCTGGGAGCCTGTTCCAGTGCCCAACCACCCTCTGGGGGAAGAACCTTTTCCTCCTGTGTAACCTAAACCTCCCCTGACACAACTTCAGGCCATTTCCTCAGGTCCTGTCACTGTCACCACAGAGCAGAGATCAGTGTCTGCCCCACCTCTTCCCCTCATGAGGAAGCTGTTGGCTGCAATGAGGTCTCCCCTCAGCCTCCTCCAGGCTGAGCAGACCAAGTGACCTCAGCCGCTCCTCATACAACTTCCTCTCAAGGCGCTTCACCATCCTCGTGGCCCTCCTGTGGACACTCCCTAATAGTTTACTATCTTCCTTATATTGCAGTGCCCAAATCTGCCCCCAGCACTCGAGCTGAGGCTGCCCCAGTGCAGAGCAGGGTGGGACAATCCCCTCCCTTGCCCGGCTGGCCATGCCGTGCCTGATGCCCCCAGGACAGGGTTGGCCCTCCTGGCTGCCAGGGCACTGCTGACTCAAGTTCAACTTGCCATACTTCTTAATGAATAAAACATTTCTAGATTAAGTCCACAACTTAAGAAATGAGACACAATAAAGTTTAAACAAAAAGCTGCTGAAATACCACTAATTTTAAATATTTTTGCTTCCTATCAAATCAGAGATCTTCAGGCTTAGTTTAAAGGTATTTTAATCACAAGAAGTGTTGTCTGAAGTTGTGGACGCTTAACAGTCCTAAAAGCAATTTTTAAGTTTGTAATTGCATATCATGGGCTTAAAAGCTTGTATGAGAAGAAAAAGAGAACTCTCTCACACTCTTTTTAAATATATAACTACACAGGCAGGGCAATGCAGTGTTGTTAAGGGAAAAAATCTGGCATTTAAATTTATGAACATAATGTGTTGTTGACTGAGCTGAAAAATGTGTTTCTTAAATAGATTGCCATGGTGCAGTCCGTTGAAAGAACCAGGTATCAAAAATATCAGATACCGCAGATGGGTACATGAACTTTTATTTATGCACANTTATGACTCTGATTCTAGAAAAGTAATTTTGTAAAACACAGACAATCTAAAGCATGAGGTCTGCGATTGGGACGTGATTGTCCAAACATTTCTTAAATTCTGTTAGGCTTGGTGCTGTGACCATTTCCCTGGGAGCCTGTTCCAGTGCCCAACCACCCTCTGGGGGAAGAACCTTTTCCTCCTGTGTAACCTAAACCTCCCCTGACACAACTTCAGGCCATTTCCTCAGGTCCTGTCACTGTCACAACAGAGCAGAGATCAGTGTCTGCCCCACCTCTTCCCCTCATGAGGAAGCTGTTGGCTGCAATGAGGTCTCCCCTCAGCCTCCTCCAGGCTGAGCAGACCAAGTGACCTCAGCCGCTCCTCATACAACTTCCTCTCAAGGCGCTTCACCATCCTCGTGGCCCTCCTGTGGACACTCCCTAATAGTTTACTATCTTCCTTATATTGCAGTGCCCAAATCTGCCCCCAGCACTCGAGCTGAGGCTGCCCCAGTGCAGAGCAGGGTGGGACAATCCCCTCCCTTGCCCGGCTGGCCATGCCGTGCCTGATGCCCCCAGGACAGGGTTGGCCCTCCTGGCTGCCAGGGCACTGCTGACTCAAGTTCAACTTGCCATACTTCTTAATGAATAAAACATTTCTAGATTAAGTCCACAACTTAAGAAATGAGACACAATAAAGTTTAAACAAAAAGCTGCTGAAATACCACTAATTTTAAATATTTTTGCTTCCTATCAAATCAGAGATCTTCAGGCTTAGTTTAAAGGTATTTTAATCACAAGAAGTGTTGTCTGAAGTTGTGGACGCTTAACAGTCCTAAAAGCAATTTTTAAGTTTGTAATTGCATATCATGGGCTTAAAAGCTTGTATGAGAAGAAAAAGAGAACTCTCTCACACTCTTTTTAAATATATAACTACACAGGCAGGGCAATGCAGTGTTGTTAAGGGAAAAAATCTGGCATTTAAATTTATGAACATAATGTGTTGTTGACTGAGCTGAAAAATGTGTTTCTTAAATAGATTGCCATGGTGCAGTCCGTTGAAAGAACCAGGTATCAAAAATATCAGATACCGCAGATGGGTACATGAACTTTTATTTATGCACAACAAGATGACAGCTGCTAAGCATTAATACCACAGATGGGGATTTTCATTACATCACTCTTCTCACAAAGGATGAACATAGTCTATGTTTACACAACTGCACAGAAAGAAATAGATGATTAGTTTTGCTTGTTGCCAGAGAATCTAAAACTTCTACAGTGAATAATTATAATCATATAAATTGCTGTCCCATCTAACATATTCTTGTTTTCATAATGCCACTGAAGACAATACTGATCAGCATCAGCAAGAATTAGAGACAGAATCAAACTCTACCACTTCAAGTTTTGACACAAGTGAATAAAATACCCTGAAAACTGCATATAAAAGTCATGTCTCTTTCAAATCTAAGTGATTGGGTTTGAAATGGCTGATGTAAGCTCAAGGCAAGCAGGCGGATAGGCAACTAATAACCACAGCAGCTGGATTTGTGTTCATACTTCCTTCCATTTATCAAGGTTACTCTCAATTATCTTTGACAGGTCACAGCAACTTGGGGAATGTTCCTGAGGGCTGGCAGAAAGCAATCATCACTGATCTCTTCAACAAAGGCAAGCAGCAGGATGGGAGGAGCTATAGGAGGCCAGCCACGCCTCAGTGCCCAGAAAGGTGATGGAGCAAGTAATCCTATAAACAGTTTTGAAGTATTCTATGAGGAAGAAGAAAATTGAGACAAGTTATCGTGGATTTACAGACTATTCAGCACTTGGCGAGCCTGCATCTGAAGTGCTGGGTCCAGTTCTGGGCTCCATGGTACAAGAGAGTCCAGAAAAGTGTTGTGAAGTTGGTTAAAGGACATGGAGAGTCTGACATACAAGAAGAGATCCAAGATAGTTTGGTCTGGAGAGCAGGGGTAAGGGGTAAGAGTCCAGAGTAATCTCACCAAGGCACATAAATATCTGATGGGTGAAAAAAAAAAAAAAGACAGAGCCAGACTCTGCTCCATGGGGCCCAGTAACAGGACGAGAGGCAATGGACACAAATGGAAATCCACAAAATTAAGCTTAAATAGAGCAGACCCCTTATTAATGCAAGGGTGGTTAATGACTGAAGCAAGTTACCTAGAGAGGTTGTGGAGTCTCCATTCTTCAATATAGTCAAAACCAAACTGGAGAAGGCCCCCAGCAACCTACTCTAATTGAAGCATTAGTGTTGAACTAGATGTTTTTCTTCTATCCCCAAAAATTCTTCTTTATAAGGAAAAAGTTGGAAGAAAATTAATATTTTATTATTTCTAGGTACCCTTTCTGGTCATAGCAATGAAGCACTAAAGTTGCGTGCATAGCTGTCAACTCTGTGTTCTTTATACATCTTACATCATCAGGTCTGCTTTCCACATTTGTTTAGTAACAGAGAGCTGTGCAGATTATTACTTGGCTCAGAAAGATAAAGTCAGGAGTAGAAAACAGGAGAACTTGTGGAAAAGGGAAAATACGAAGGCCAGTGACAAAACTTCTCTGCCTAATATCATCAGTGCATGGCTGTGGCTACCACTCAGCTCAGATAAAAGGTCACAGAGGGAAAGACCTCTAAATTTTACCAGAAAGTATGGGCCTTAACCAGAACACCTGACTCCACAAAACAAGGATCTAGCTGTGCCCCTTTCTCTGGAATACAATGTATTCCTGGTCTGCAAGGGCACAAAGGTGAAGCTCTGGAACAGAGCACTCCTGGGAATTTCTCTAACCATTTTATTCTTCTCCACATAGCAGCTGCTTTTCAGAAACCATTAAAACCTCATGCCATTTCACCTTTTCTCTAATACATACCACTCAAAGGAAACAAATTCCTCATTATTTCTCTCCCAACATTACAGAAGCACAGAACAGAACTAAATAAAACAGAGTCCCGTTACCCATGTGCAATGGCTGTTTCTGTCACAAATTTCTTCATGCCCCATCTGTTTCAGGGGACAGGAGGGGTACAACATCCCTCCCCCTCAGAAGTCATGGCATAATGTAAAACAAATAGAATGGAATAATTGGATTTTGATACCATTCATTGACTGCAGACACATGAATTCACCACACGTCATCTTATGCAGCCACTAAGGAAAATAACTTACTGCCGGGACAGTGTTTCTGAAAGTATCCAATACTTCTCTCAACTCTAGTCATCACAGCCTGTATTTATTAACTTGCAAGAGATTGTTTAAAACTGAGCTCTTCTGGTACTTAAGAAATGGAAGGCTGAGTAGGATAAGAACAATAGGACTCTCATTTATGTGATTTAATTAAACTCGATGGAAGCTCCTGATTAGAATATGTGTGGGCAGTGGTTTCTTCCCTATTTAAAATGTTATTAGAGGGAATCCAGTAAGTGTTTCATTATTGTTAAGTGCAATCAGAGAAGTTGTTTTCTACCAGTTAAATGCTGCTAAATAAATAGTTAAAAGCAGTTGGCAGTATAATGCATTCCAGCTGCTGGATTTCTTCTCAGAAACTTCACAGTAGATGTGTTCCTCTAAGCACACATATAAAACAAGAGAAATTTGAGGAAAGCACCTTAAAAGCCAGAATGGTACAGGTATTCATTGTCAAGATAATACTAATGAGGCAAGAATAACAGCTTTTTGTGTAGAGGAAAATGGGATAAATGGCCTTGCATATTTCTCCTGCACACTTAGCCTGAGTTGCTGCATGATACCTTGCATGTAGCCTGTAAAAGCCCCACTGAAGGGGGCTTCTGTGCCCATATACAAATGTATGAGGACTCCATATTGCAAGAACGTCTTCGTTCAGTATCTTTTTTAAATGGAAGCCTGAAACACAGACCTGTACAATAAATTATCGGCACTTGTCACATGGATAAAATCCAGAAGAGTTTGGGTTAGGTAACCTTCTCCTATGCATCACTTCTCACAGTAAGCCTCATGAAGCTCCACAGCTTTGGGAACAGCTGGGAAAAGAGCCAGTGAGAGCTATTCTACAGGAACTATTCCCATGGCAAAGGTCTGTCCCTGCTTAGAAGGACCTTAATTGCAGAAGTGAATTTAGGATGACAAAACCACACTTGTATAAAAAGGGAAAGTTACAACTTCTAAGCACACAGCAGAGGGAAGAGATAGAAGGTGATCTTCCTAAAGTCCCCAATAGATAGGTAAGTGTTTGTGGTGGGTTTTGTGTGCTGTAGCGAAACAAGCACATTTAGGGCACTTCCATTCCTAGTTAGACATCATTGTGCTTATACAAAATTTTTAAAATAACTTCAATTGGAGGTGAGTCTTGTTGCTGTTTTAAAGCCCACAGAAAGCCTTTAAAACACACAGCAGCCAGAGAATAAACAGGATGTGGATTTTACTCTTGACACATGCCCATCCCATTCCACCAGCAGAACATCTGTGAAGCATTTCAGAAGTGAATATTACGTTGTTCTACACCTAAAATGAGAGGTGAGGGAAACAAGAGAATAGACTCTGAGTTGCAACTCTGCCTTTTTTCCTTTTCCAAAATCCCTTTTGTTTTATTACCCCTGTATGCTTTGCCTGGCAACCCCAAAGCACATTTGTTTCCCACTAATACTTACGATTTTTTTTTCTCCTTGTTTCCCTCACAGTTTGGTGTGGTTTCTTGCATAAGCATGGCATTTCAAACATGGAGTTATATTTAACACTCCTCTCATTTCATTGCTTGTATGTCAAGTCTAACAATGCAAAACCACATTAAACAAAGACATATTTGCTCTTTAAAGGCATTTTCAGCCAAGGCTGACAAGATGGAGTCACAACTGTCTCCTCAATAATATAAGAATGTGTAATCTTTGCCAGGCAGCATGGTACTTTGATACCCCTCAACTTATCAGAGTTAGGGAAAATAAGTGATCTCACCTTATCTAAAACGGTCTCAAATCCCCTTTTCTTCATCTACAAATAAAGTGGGGCCCTTTCTGCCACCCTGTGCTTTCATAAATTAAGGAAATAAACAGTCTCAAAGGTTACTCTCAGAGGATATAACCTCATGTCCTGCATTCATTTACAAGTAGCGTTACTCCTCCATGGTTACTCTTACAGGTACACAGTGAGAACTCCCAGTTTGAGCCACCTTTCTCCCTGCCATTTTAGACTGTTGTCTACAGAAATTTTAACACTGAGATAAAAGAATCTTCTCAGAGTCTCATGAAGCATCACGAAATGAAATACAGGGGAAACCAAAAGGGGAGCAGCAGACACAAATACCCCTGCACAGTTATCAGAAGACAGAAGAACAGGATACTC
>VYZQ01022116.1:16960-29506 GCA_013400655.1 Mystacornis crossleyi
TCGGAGCACTCTGAATTTCCCACTGCCTGGCATCCTTAGAACTCAAAGAGATCTGAAAAAAATGATAACTTATTTTGATGAAAAAGTAAGAATCAGATTTACACCTCATTTCCTTAATACAAGTTTGAAACAACTGTCAACCTGCTCCCTTTCAAGATGTGACATGCCATTATGTGCCACGCCACTATGTGCCACATAGAGCAGAATGAAGGGTGAGAATGACAGATCTTGGTAAGGTGTTTTGCCAGGACAAATGTACACTAGTTAGCACTGCAAACACATTTTAAAAAGTAGTTTTTAAAAATATTCTTTACATATTAAAATACTTTAAAGTTCTGGAGCTGTAAAGTTATATGAATTTTTGCTGCAGTTCACACTGTCCAGTCTTATTTTCTTAGCATTAAAAAAAAAAAAAAANTCAGAAGACAGAAGAACAGGATACTCATAAATCATGCAAGATGACAATGCAGCCCAGAGACAGGAAAGTCAGTTGTGGTTGTAGGCCTGTGAAAGACTGGGCATCAGTGCTCTCCCCTGCCAGTTTCAGCTCACAAGCTGGCAATGAAAAGTTACTGATGTGGGAGCTGTCACAGAAGTGATGGGCTTACTACTGAGCAACTGGACAAGCAAAACAACCCCAGAATCCACTCTTTTTTTGATTCTCACTCTAGGTCTTTAGTTTGGTCCTGACTGAGAGTTAGTTTTCAGGAGCTCAGAGCACGAGTACATTCCATAAAATTAATCAATACAGTTTAAGAATTTAAGCATCTGACTAAACTCCCTAATGTACAGCAAGCTCTGTTCATAATGCTGTTGAGCCCCTGTCCATTTTGTTGGGCTTCATTTGAACAACACTAAAAGAATCAGTGTTTTAAGTACAATGAATACCATTATGAAGTTGGGAATAATAGGAAAACTACATTACAGTAGGTTGCTCATAGTGCATCAGCTTATTCTAAGTAGGACTATAGATCCACTAAACTGGATCAGATCCATGGCCTGCTCCAATACCACCCTCCAGCTATGACCAGGACCAGACACTTGAGCGGAAGAAGTAATAAACTCCACAGGACACAATATTGTAAGACCATCCTCCAAAATAAATTTCTGCCTGACTCTATACCATTACCTACAGCCTGGCTTACACTCTTGATTTATTACTGTTGTTAGAGACACTGCTAGTCTACAGTGGCGGGAGATGCCACACAAATCACGTCCAGAACAGCTGCCCCAGTGGAAGAGTTCCCTGGGTTAAGAGCAGGACAACAGGGGGTTGCCATGAACAAGTACTGCTGTCAACTTCAACCCAGTGCCCTGAGCACGACTCATTTAGCCCTTTCCATTTTACAGCAAGAATTGTTCAGCAGAGCCCAAACCACACACTCTAAAACACTACCATGCTAAGCATTATTTCACAGCGTGACATCTGAACCTCTCTTCCAAGATATTTCTCTCTCAATGTTCCATGACCAAGGATTTCTCCACAGGAGCCTTCTTCACGAGGTCAGAAAAATATCCAGCTCATTTTTGTGGACATGACTTTCTTCTCCTTTCATATATCTGATTTTTTTTTTTTTTAAGGGAGAGACTAAAAAGAAAACCTGGCTTTAATCCTATTGCACCTAGATTGTTGACCTACACGTGCTTTTTCTTGTCATGCTTCTAGCTCACCTGGGCTCTTCCAGCAGGTGAGTGTGTTGAATTAGTTGCTGTATCCCAAATTCGACTATACTGGTTAATTGAGTTCACCAGCTTTCATAAATTGTTCCTCTTCTGTGGTAGATTCATAGATTCCTGTAAAGTTTTTGCTCTCAATGTCTTTTTGTGGCATTAGTCAATGTATAATAGTTACAAGTTTCCTTTTATACGTACAAAATAACTGCATATTGTGAAAGTTAATAACTGAAACATATTCAGGGGTATAGAAAAAGGGAAAGGAAATGGTATAGAATATGACTAATATTTTTCTTTCTTTAAACAGATGCTAAGCCAAGGCAGAATAATTGTTGCCTGCTTGTCTCACAAACTGTGCTACAAAAATGTATACACTGATAAAATATCACTTATTCTAGTCCTATTCAAAATCACACCACACAATGAGCAATTATGATATGAATAAAACGTAATCCAAATAGCTTACATTAAAATACCAAATGGAACACGAATAATTTTACAAAAGCAAAATTAATCCACTGTATGAACACAAACATTTGCATATTTCTAAGTGAAAGATTTACTTTGAGTGGAGTAAGGAAGGGGAAAGGGCAGTATTGAGACTGGGAAGCAATATAATTGCATTTTATTTCTAGATCTGCTGCTGATTTCTAGAATGTCTTTGAATAAGTTAGTTAAAGTGCAGAGCTTTTTAGCTGAAATAGCAACCCCTCTCCTTCTTCTTCCTACCCTGTCTCCCACTTACCTGGAGCCATGTTCATGTTCGGAGCACTCTGAATTTCCCACTGCCTGGCATCCTTAGAACTCAAAGAGATCTGAAAAAAATGATAACTTATTTTGATGAAAAAGTAAGAATCAGATTTACACCTCATTTCCTTAATACAAGTTTGAAACAACTGTCAACCTGCTCCCTTTCAAGATGTGACATGCCATTATGTGCCACGCCACTATGTGCCACATAGAGCAGAATGAAGGGTGAGAATGACAGATCTTGGTAAGGTGTTTTGCCAGGACAAATGTACACTAGTTAGCACTGCAAACACATTTTAAAAAGNCTCTTCCAAGATATTTCTCTCTCAATGTTCCATGACCAAGGATTTCTCCACAGGAGCCTTCTTCACGAGGTCAGAAAAATATCCAGCTCATTTTTGTGGACATGACTTTCTTCTCCTTTCATATATCTGATTTTTTTTTTTTTTAAGGGAGAGACTAAAAAGAAAACCTGGCTTTAATCCTATTGCACCTAGATTGTTGACCTACACGTGCTTTTTCTTGTCATGCTTCTAGCTCACCTGGGCTCTTCCAGCAGGTGAGTGTGTTGAATTAGTTGCTGTATCCCAAATTCGACTATACTGGTTAATTGAGTTCACCAGCTTTCATAAATTGTTCCTCTTCTGTGGTAGATTCATAGATTCCTGTAAAGTTTTTGCTCTCAATGTCTTTTTGTGGCATTAGTCAATGTATAATAGTTACAAGTTTCCTTTTATACGTACAAAATAACTGCATATTGTGAAAGTTAATAACTGAAACATATTCAGGGGTATAGAAAAAGGGAAAGGAAATGGTATAGAATATGACTAATATTTTTCTTTCTTTAAACAGATGCTAAGCCAAGGCAGAATAATTGTTGCCTGCTTGTCTCACAAACTGTGCTACAAAAATGTATACACTGATAAAATATCACTTATTCTAGTCCTATTCAAAATCACACCACACAATGAGCAATTATGATATGAATAAAACGTAATCCAAATAGCTTACATTAAAATACCAAATGGAACACGAATAATTTTACAAAAGCAAAATTAATCCACTGTATGAACACAAACATTTGCATATTTCTAAGTGAAAGATTTACTTTGAGTGGAGTAAGGAAGGGGAAAGGGCAGTATTGAGACTGGGAAGCAATATAATTGCATTTTATTTCTAGATCTGCTGCTGATTTCTAGAATGTCTTTGAATAAGTTAGTTAAAGTGCAGAGCTTTTTAGCTGAAATAGCAACCCCTCTCCTTCTTCTTCCTACCCTGTCTCCCACTTACCTGGAGCCATGTTCATGTTCGGAGCACTCTGAATTTCCCACTGCCTGGCATCCTTAGAACTCAAAGAGATCTGAAAAAAATGATAACTTATTTTGATGAAAAAGTAAGAATCAGATTTACACCTCATTTCCTTAATACAAGTTTGAAACAACTGTCAACCTGCTCCCTTTCAAGATGTGACATGCCATTATGTGCCACGCCACTATGTGCCACATAGAGCAGAATGAAGGGTGAGAATGACAGATCTTGGTAAGGTGTTTTGCCAGGACAAATGTACACTAGTTAGCACTGCAAACACATTTTAAAAAGGAGTTTTTAAAAATATTCTTTACATATTAAAATACTTTAAAGTTCTGGAGCTGTAAAGTTATATGAATTTTTGCTGCAGTTCACACTGTGCAGTCTTATTTTCTTAGCATTAAAAAAAAAAAAAAAAAAAAACTCCTTTTTTTTTATTTTTTCTCTCACCACGGTCTTTTGTACAANATTTATGATCTTCCTCTAGCCAGGCCTTTTGAATGAATTTCACTCTCCATCTGATGGAAAGAGGACAGAAAGAACATTCATAGTTTATCAACAGGTAAATTTCTGCATTTACAGGCACTTCATTACCACTGCCATCAGCTTCCCCTCAGCTCTGTACGCAGGGCAGTTTTGATTCCCACAGGCAATTCTTGCACCTTTATCTCAGATACATCTGCACTGGTTGGTGTCAGGCAAGGGGACAGTGAAAGTACCCTCACCCATTTCACATTCAATGCAAACACAAACATAGCAATAACAGTATGGTAAAGCAACTTTTCTTGCCTGACATACTCCTTCCTGGTTAGTTTATTCTCCTGATTACCCCTCTTCTCCTCATTACTTAAGTCCATCAGAGTCTTCCATTCACATCAAGTTCAGCCACTTAAAAAATCATCAATAACACTGTGGTAAAAAGCTCATTTATTTTCTTCTGAGTAGTCACCCAAGGCAAGTGTTTTATACATTAATTAATTATTACATTATTTATAGAAAACAGCTTGTAGATAAAAGGGGTTTTTGTACCCAACTATGCTATAAGTTTAAAATTGTACTGAGAGAATCAAGTTTGTGATATTATTTTTATTCAAACAATGAAGTTTGAAGCATTTTTTGAATACGCCTTTTACACAATTGTTATATAGTCTGAAATATTCAGCACTCAGATCAGAATAGCTGGTTTCCTAATATGTGCACAAATACAAAATGCACTTGCTTCTGTTGTTCCAAGGTAATAAAAGAGTTTATAGGAACAATGCAAAGCAAATTAAACCTTTTTTAAAAAACTTCTATTTCCTTGATGTATCTCAAAATGCATTTAAGGAATATTGCTTATTCTGTAATAAAAACTGTGTTTAGTATTAAAAAAATAAAATATTGAAAACAAACTATGATAGAGTAAGCCATTTGCTCAAATAGAAGCTACATTGTAAACCTAACAAACCAGGAGAGAAATAATTTGTAACCTCTGCATTCTCTTCAAAGTTGCAGTGCTTTGTATGACAGCTATACTTAAATGCTTGCAGATTTTGGTGTTTAAAATAATCATTAACATACAAAAAACATCTACGAGGTCAGTTTAGATATTAAAAATAAATTCATTTTAACAAATTATATGTTTTAATACAAGCAAAAAATCAAGGTATGTTGCAAATTATTCCAATCAAAACATTGTTAACTTCACCTAATTCATTAGTCAATTGAAATCCTATTATTTGCTCTGTTTGTCAATATAAGTTCAGTAAGAGAAGTCGAATGCAAATTTTTTAATTTCTATTTTTAAGACTTCTAGAGAACATGCTATCCTTAAATATTGTGGAGAACTAAAAAGCTACACAGAGTGCATGAGGACCAGCTACTCACTGTTTGTAGGCAAAGGACATGGCCTTGACATTCCCATGAAGCTTCTCACACCAAAAATATCTGTCAAAATAAATATAAAAATTCAACAGGTGATTTTTTCAATGTCTTTCATCGTGTTTTACTACTAAATGTGACGTGTCATCAAATGCCAGAGTTAGCTTTACGATACACAACAATCCTGTATTAAACTACTCCTGGCATTTAAGAAATAACATTTTAGAGATATATTGGTAGATGGTGCTACCTACAGACAAAGCAATTGAAATTTATCAGGAAACCATTTAGTCTATTACAAAAAGAGGCCCTGGCTAAAATGCTTTGATGGTTCCCAAGTACTCTAAAATCTGTGGTGTTCATTTGCCATGTGGAGTTATATCATTGTAAAAAGAGCTTTTGGGGACGGTGTACACACTTGTGTGAAGCTGTCTGATGGACTGGAATGCTTTCCACTATCCCCTGAGTAGTTGCTAAGTGCTTGCTTCCATACACATAGCCAACCTATTCAGCCCTTCAACCAGTGCCAATGCATTTTACGCCCTGGGGACTCACAGCATTGCACATTCCACTGCATCCTCAGGTGAAAACACTGAAAAAGCACTGAAAAAAGAGTGGTTAGACCTTTCAACCTCTTCAGCCTGCAAAAGAGCCAAGCACATAAGATCAACTCTTGCTCTTACTGAGCATAGTAAAGGAGAACAGCATCTCAACAATTATACTACACCTGTCTGTCCATTATGCTGAAATTCCTTTTGCTCTACCACCCTGAGAATCACAGAGTGATGAACTCTACAAATGATGATGGATCCTGCAAATTCAAATGATACAAAGAAAGGATACAAGATGTTTTCACTTGAAGTGAAAACACTGGTGGCATTCAGAGAGGAGCAGTCTATGATTTGCTGTTCCAGCGGAGACCAGTGACAAGAGCCCATAGTGGGACCAGTAACAATGATATTTAATATATAAAATCATTGTCAGGAACACGGACAGTGTGACTGAGAGCCTCCTCGGCCACTTTGCAAGACAGCACTGAGAGGAGTGGTGCCTGGAAATGGTGCAGTGGCAAAGGACGTCATTCAGATGATCCTAAGACAAGCCTGAGGAGTGGGCCCATGGGAACCTCAAGAAAGTCAAAAAGGTCAAGTGCAAGGTTCTGCACCTGGCTCAGGGCAATTCCAAACATGGATTCAGGCTGGGAGGTGAAGGGATTGAGAACAGCCAGGAGGAAAAAGGCTTGGGGGTACTGGTGGATGAATATGACTTGGCAGTGTGTGCTCACAGCACAGAAAGAAAACCATGTCCTGGGCTGCATCCAAACTAGCATGGCCAGCAGGGCCAGGGAGGGGATTCTGCCCCTCTGCTCTGGTGAGACCCCACCTGGAGTGCTACATCCAGATCTGCGGTCCGCAGCAGAAAAAAGCCATGAACCTGGTAGAGCAGGTCCAGAGGAGGCCACTAAGCTGATCAGAAGGCTGGAGAACCTCTCCTATGCAGACAGGCTTAGAGAGCTGGGTGTTCATCCTGCAGGAAAAAAGGCCCCAGGGAGACCTTTTAGTAGCCTTTTAGTACCTAAAGGGAACCTACAGGAAAAGCAGAGAAAGAACTTTTGCATGGGCAGGTAATGATAGAACCAAGAGTAATGGCTTTAAACTGAAAAAGGGTAGATTTAGATTAGATGCAAGGAAGAAATTGTTCCCTATGAGAGTGGTGAAGCACTAGAATAGGCTGCCCAGGGAAGCTGTCAATGTCCCATCCCTGAAAGTTCTTTAAGACCAGAGTGAATGCCTGAGCAACCCGGTCTAATGAAAAGTGCCCCAGCCCAAGGCAGGGGGGTTTGGAACTCAATGATCTTTGAGGTTTCTTTCAACCCAAACCATTCTATGCTATTTTGCAAGCTGACAAGAGTGATTTTTCTGCAAAATTTCCTGTATTTCCAGCTAAGACTGCCCTAAATCCTTCAAGAATATTTTTAACCTGAGCATGACACAATGGGCCAGATATTCAGGAATGAAAATGTGTATGTCTCTGATTTAAATCAGTCATAGATCTTACCCACTGAGCAGAAAAAAGCTGTGTCTAATCTATTCTTTTGCAGACTTCTTCTACAGGGCCACAGAACACAACCAAAGCAAAAAATACACTGGCCAATTGATAATGGGACGAGAGAGACTATTTTTTTCTTTCTGCTCTATGTACAAGGTAAAAATGTTGCTCTAAATGCAAGTATTTTGGCTCTGTTGACATCATTTATAACTGGAACATAATTGTGATCAGTACAAGGATAGTTAATAGCTTTCTTTTTTGCTGTTAAAACCACCAGAGTATATTTTGAGTACACAGCTGAAATTTACAGAGAAAGGGCAGAATAAGGTAATCTGAGGTGGCAGTTTTCCAGACGTCTACCTTTTTGCCAGTTCTTCTTTAAGTAGGAAGCCCAAGACAAATGCAAGTAGCCAAAACTTTGTTTCTCAGTCAACACACACAGAACAATTTTTAATACTTTATGTATCCCTGGTAGGGAGAGAAGAAAACATTTTTTTTTAAAGAAAAGAATATTGTACGCTAATAATTAATTCCAGATCTAGTCAACAATGGTTTCTAGAGATTTTAATATAAACATATTTTCACTTGGTTTATATTAGACATTCTGCTCAATATCTATACTTAGATATCCTCAAATACCACAATAATATGTACCATAAATACAGGAAAAATAGATTGGCAGATGTGATTTTAATTACTGAGTAGCTTCAGAACTCCACTAGCATAGACTATAGTTCACAGGCAGTAGAATAACACCGGGTCTTCTCACAAAAGTCTCTACCTCAGCATGACAACAGTGAGAAAATGAATATTAGAAAAATCTTCCAAAATTTTGCTATAGTAATTTGTAAGCTGGTCTGTAAGTGTGGTTAGCCAAAAAAAACAGGGATCATTATCTCAACAGCTTGCAAACTGTTTCTTTAAAAGAGAAGTCTGAAAAGGTAAAGTGCTTTGCTCTGACAAGTACAGCAAGGAAATGTTCATATTCCAGTCTCATAAAGAAGTTTGGACCAAAAAAAAAAAATTAGGCTGGATAAGTTACAGACACTCCCTAACGGATGGAGGAATTTACTTCTCTAAGGACAGTGGAATACCAGTTTAGTCATCAAGTAATTGCAACAAATATGGATTTGGAACATATTCCTTTTTTTCCCCCCCAATTAGTCATGGTCCACTAAACACATCACTCACTGGTTCTGTATGCTCTGCTGCAGAATCTCCTCCCTATTAACTCAGACCTAATGGCACATATGGCATCTGAGTGCTTCCAGTAAGTCCCAGAGAGCTAATACGAGCTTTATGGAAGGATGTCCTGTCCAAGAGAAAACATTATGTTCTTTAAAGCCAAAAGCTCCACCTTACTCCTTTCTGTGAATGGTCTCTCTCCTTACTTCAGAATTTTCAGCTCTTCAGAGCTTTTTATCTCTTCTCATTTTTATGTCATACAGATATAGGTATTTCTTTTAATGTGAGAAAGTAACAGTACTTGAGCAAAAGAGCCAAGCTACCAATCTCATACACATATTTTTTAATAAAGTGAAAACTTGATAGCGAAGTATTTTCCCCCAGTTCTTTCCCTCAGATTAAACAGGCTACCTTTGAGCACACCATTTATGTCACTATCTCAAAACATCAGTTCTGTCCAAATCACTCATCATCATTTTGCTGTCCCAGTTCTGTGGGAAAATAGCATCAGTGGAGCACAAAGTCACCTTCCTGTATGTGGGCTGTTACGCTGTACATTAACTGTCCAAGAAAGGAAAGGAAGAGGTCTTGGGGAAAAAGTGTACTTCCCTTATGACCACTACACAACACATCTGCCTTCCAATACACATGTCTGTTTTCAGGCAGGACACAGCACTGGGTGAGGCATAGGTAGTGTTAATCTATTTAAAGGATAATATTGATTTATTTGTCTTTCCTCATGGATCCACAGCCACATTTAAGAAATGTGATTCGGGCTGTCTCCTAGAAAACAAATGTGTAGATTGGGTTCTCCAGTGAGAAAGAAAATACTTTTCTTTGTATTCCCTCTTAATGTGCCTTATGAAATGAAATGCTGAACAGTTCTAACAAGAACTACTTCTTTTGGTTAAGTAGTTCTTGAGAGAACTATTGTCACCAGCTGCTTCCTCTGCAGTGGAGCAGACCCCCATCTGCACTCTGTCCCTGTGGGGCTACTCATCCTGTCTCCATGTTTCTGTCTGGCAGGAAAGAGGGGCACTCATCCTTGGCCTTCCTGGCTGACCTCAGAACAAAGAGCTCTGAGCAGAAGGAAGCGCAGATAAAACTAACCCACATCACCTAATACTCGCTCACTAATGCACAGCTAACACCCCCACTGCACTGTTCTTTCAAAGCAACAGTAAATAGATAAATGCTTATACTTGGAAATATTGTTGCAGGATGAGCAAGAGGGGCACAGAGGCAGATGTAACATCTGCAACTCAGTTCATAACAGATTAAAACTTGTATCACACTGAATTGTCAACATTTCGTTTATTTAAGTTTAGATCTCAAGTTGAACTTTACCACTGCAGTATTTTGCCTCATGTGCATGGCGGTGGTGAAATCTATGAATAAGTGACGGTAGTCTCTGGGATTTTATAAAGACAATGCTATTCACTGTGGCCTAGAACAACTGTTTGGATAGGTATATAGCTAAATTATCTGGATTTTGATTTATTAAATTCTGAACTTTAAATCAGAGGACAAATTTTAAAGTAATTCTCTCATAATTTCAAAAAGAAAGACAGAAAAAGAGAAAGTTCACAACAGTGATACACAGCCAACTAAAATTTTGTACTCTAGTGTATTTGAGTGTGCAATACAAGATTTATTCTCCTGTGTATATAAATCTGTTTCACACATTCAAATAAATGCAGCTGTGTTTATCCCAGAGAGCAGAGTTCCAGATGTATACATACAGAACTCCAGATATACATATGAGCACCTTATTACATTACAATTTTCCATTACATTTTTCTAACACTTAGGATTTTATGCCACAGAGCCCTCTGGAATATGCCCCAGTACTTTCAGCACTTGACCAAACAATACAACCTGAAATCCTAAAGGCCACCCAGGTTTGAACGGCTGTGATACCACATCCATGTTTTGCCTGGAATTGAGAGGAGGCTTTCAGACTGTAAGAATATAAGGTACAGGTTCAGTACTTGAATAATACCATTCTTTCAGCAGTATGATACAACTGTGAAGTCTTAGACCTTACATAACTTCAAACTACACTAAAAAAAGAGCAACTCCAGAAGAAATTCATATTTTTTCAAACAGGCAATGTCGGGTTGCAGCCACAGCATTGAAGGTATGCCAAAAAAACTGACAGTGATACACACAGGAAGGCAGTGGACTGAAAATGTCTGTTGATTAAAAAATAACCCAAAAAATTTCTTCTGCAAGTAAAATTACATTAGGATGGATTTCAGAGCCCCACAGCATTAAGCAGCAGCTCTCATTAATAAATATGCAAAAAGTACTAAGAGCACAAAGTAATAAGCTTGAAAACATAAACCACACCATTCACTAGCCTGCTTTTTAGATACCCTCAGCATTACTGTACTATTTAAGACACAGACTATAGAATTAGTAATTCCAATACAAACTGCTGTGTTCTATAAAGTGCAAACAAGAACCCTACACAATTTAGATTACAGTTCTATAGATTATTTCACATAATTATTTGCTTAGCAGATTATAATCACAACATGAAATATACAAAGGCAATATACTTAGTAAATAGTGTCATGGAGCGCAACCTGAAAATAAAAGCCAGAAAAGAGTGTAAAATAAACAGAAATACAGGGAAGATTCTCTACTAAGATGCAAAACAGGTTGGTTATGTTAGGAAAAGATTATTCTTTATCAAATAGTAAAGGACTGCAGCAGAAAAAATAATGAAAATAGTGCTATCAAAGGCAAAAATTTAAGATCAGTTTCAACATTTTGGGTTTTTATCATCAACTCATTTTGAAGATTTCAAACAACTAGATAATAGAGATATTTATTTTTCTGAAACCATTGATGAAACCTTTGTGGAAATCACACTGACACCCTGTAAATAAGCATTTTTCAAAGAATAAAAATGTAAGTGCATTTCACAGTTGTTTTCTGATTTAGTTCATAATTTAGAAAGCCAATTCTCTGTAAATGATCACATGCTGTATTGCAATTGATTTTTTAAATAAATCAATTTGTCAAATTAAAAAAAATCTATCTTTATTGACTAATAGCACAGAGACAAGTTGGAAATCCTTAAAACATCATTGTTAAGGAACCTGATCCCTAAAAGAAGCATTTTGCTTTCCATAATGTTGCTGTGGGATCCCAGCAACCATTCCAGAGACAGATATGCCTGTGGAAATAATCAGGAAAATGATATTTGATAGATGTACATAGATATTCTTTATTTTTTCTCCCAGCCTCTCAGCATGGGGGCCTGGACCAGACTGACTATCCCTGGGAAAAACCCCAGTACTCCCAGGGCAGGGGAGCATTAAAAAGCCAATGGGAACAGGATCTGGGTACATGTGACCAGGGAGCAGGGGTCTGGAAACCCGGTGTAACCACGCTTTCATTCCCAAGGCCCATCCCCCACCGGAGAGGGCCCCAGCACCTCACCCTTTTGTTTCAATTATAAAATGACAAAACAATTTTAAAAGAACACAAGCCACTCTCTGAGCCCCAAAAAGTCCAAACAGAGTATTTTGGAGCATCCTAGAGCTGAGAGGAGAGAGATGGAAGCTCTCAGAGCACCTTTCTGTGGGCAAACTGAGGTAGGAGAGGTTTTCTTTCATCTCTACCTGTTGGAACTTCAGACAACGATGGTTAATTCCTCCCCTCCCCCCTTTTATTCTCCCATATGCATTGTATGGGGAGTGTGGGGGA
>VYZQ01022116.1:29794-41207 GCA_013400655.1 Mystacornis crossleyi
GCTGTCTCCATAGAAATCTGTTATAGTCCCTTCATGGTCGCCATTTGTTGCTGTGGGATCCCAGCAACCTTTCCAGAGACAGATATGCCCGTAGAAATAATCAGGGAAACGATATATGATAGATGTTCATAGATATTCTTTATTTTTTCTCCCAGCCTCTCGGCACAGGGGCCTGGACCAGACTGATTACCCCTGGGAAAAACCCCAGTATTCCCGGGACAGGGGAACATGAAAAAGCCAATGGGGACAGGATTTGGGTACATGTGACCAGGGAGCAGGGGTCTGGAAACCCGGTGTAACCATGCTTTCACTCCCAAGGCCCATCCCCCCAGGGGAGGGGGCCCCAACACTATAAAATGACTCCATAATATTTTAACACTTTCATAGTGCAGGCAGTCTAGAAGAACATCATCAAGAGCCTTCCATGACATTTCCCTTCTGGCCTGAGAACTTCTATATAAGGAATGTACACAAAGGGTACATTTTAGGAGGTTACTGGCACCTGAAAGTGGCCCCTGAGGTACAGATGCAGCATTGCTACCATGAGAGCTTATAGTTAACAGTTTAAAAATGAGGTGTGGAGGGAGAGAGTCCAGCATTGAGCCTTTTCCGGTGCATACACTGAGGCACTGTACCACATATGTATCCAGCAGAACCCTCATTCAGCTTGTAAAGTCTGATCCCATACCAGGCATACTTCATGGAAACAGTTTAAAAATAAGTTTTCCCAGTGAATAGCAGGTGGGACTACCCTACAAAATCTTTTTTGGCTTGAGGCACAAATCTGCTGAAATACTTCACCCTAAAGAACGATAAAAGAAGAATTGCTTGAAACTTTGGTCTAGTCTGGCTGGTGTCTGGGCAGAGCCTGATAACTCTTACATTTTATGAAGGAATCTGCCTAAGAGTGTGTGTTTACATTGCATAGGTGATGACCAGCTGAAACAGCCATTTTCTATTCTAGGTGGTCTCGAAAGTTCAAACATTTTTTCATCCAGAGACAGACTGAAGGGAATCCACTGTATACACTGAGCTGTAATAGGATTTGCAAGTACCTAAAAAATGAAAATACCTTATGCCTGTTGCAACTGAAACTCTAGATCCTTTATTAGCAGATGACTGGATTGCTGACAAGAGTTCAAAGAGTCGGTGATAATGAAGTCAGACATAAGCAACCTGCACACCGTGGAAGAGTCAGTAAAGGAAAATGAGAGGGAATTTGGCAATTGGATTGTGTTAGAAAGCACCACAGTACAATGCAAACAAACAAAAATACTACTGACAGGTCAGCAATGAGAGCATTTGAAATAGCCTAGATTTGTACTATCCACCTATGCCCATTTCTCCTTCACAGGCTCAAAATACCCTGGCAGGACTATTAGCTGTCCAAGTGAGGTATAATCAAACCCTGATTTAGCATTTCTACAAGATTAATCAAAAGGAGGTGAATGTTCAAAACTGAAATTCTGTTAATTAAACATCCTCTATACTATGTGCTGGTCTTGGCTGGGGTAGAGCTAATTTTCTCTACAACAACTAGCACACAGAATAAGACAAGGGACTTAGCAAATGTGATAATACTAAAATAGTTTTCCTAATGCCTATCTGACACATGAGACAATACTGGATTTTGATCCAAAATCCAGGTCTTTACTGACTGAACAGGATGAATAAAATAAACTAATGACACATCCTACAGAAAATATAGATTGAGTATAAAGGACATTGGTATCAGGTGTAACACTACAACTTCCAATATAATGGCACAGGGTATTACTTTCTCTGAATTTTACCTGTAAGCCACTGGAAAAGAGAAATTCTTCCAAAGGCTAAGTTAAAGCATACAGATTAGGCTTCTCTCCGTACACAGCCTTTGGGCTGACTTTATAGTGGGCTCACTCTTGTGAGAATAGGAAACTTCTGTGAACTTTCTCTTCCTATTTATAAACAGCATTTCCTAGTCCCCGCTGAATGTAGTTTTTTAATTCAATTCCAGCAGCTCAGTGGCTGCTTCACAAACCGTCTCATCTGTGCCCCCAAATCCATACCATGTACATTTTAATGCCCTATTCTGACAGAACTGAAACGGATCATTTTCACGAATAAAACTATGAATGCTAATACTCTAACAGTTACAAAGAAAGTTTTCTGCTTGTCTTCCATACTGTCCCCTTCCACAAAGGATAACTGATCTTTTGCACTCAACCATCTGTGCACAAAACAATTACTGGAAGCACAGAAGCCAGACAACATCAACGGCTTCATAAGGGTGTGCTTACTCTTTCAGTATTTCTCTACAGTATCCTGTCCAGTGCCTGAAATATCTGTTTAAATGTAGACAAAAACTACACCAACAAAAAATAAAAATTCAGACACAAAATATCCTTGACCTGTGACACCCTGAAAGGTCATAATAATCTACAACAAGCACCAGACCACTGGAGGGCCTGGGATTGCAAGGTACTAGAATGTTAGCAGTAAAGGTAAGTGTATGTTACCATGACAAAGCTATTTCGAGAGGGATCCAAAATCCAGTGTTACATCTAATCTGCAAAATAACAGACTGAGCATCTCAGTGCCCTTCTGTGTTAAATTTTAGTCTTTCAACCATTTCTTATTTTCAACCATCATATAGTTACTCTCCACTGCGATATACAAAAAGTTGAAAAGGCTTCCAAACAAGAAAATATTTTCAGAAACAGGTATGTGACACCAGTGTGGGTATCATCTCTTTTAGAGAAGTAAACTAGCATTTGGTCTATGTGATTAAACAATTCTTTATTGATCACAGATTTTTATGCTTTTCAAAAAGAATGAATGTGTCAGTATACCTCACCAGGTCTATGTGAACCATATACATGCAGTAGCCTGTGCTGCTGCTACACACTATTTATTACTTCAACCACAGAGTACTGGGGTTGGATGGGACCTCTGGAGGTCATCTTGTCCAAACCTCTTGCTCAAGCAGGGCCACCCACAGCTGGTGGCCTAGGGCAATGTGCAGATGGCTTTTGAATATCTCCAAGATTGGAGTCTGAAAGACTCCACAACCTCCCTGGCAACCTATGCCGATACTCAGTCACCCTCACATTAAAAAAAGTGTTTGTTGAAGTTCAGAGGGAACCTCTTGTGTTTAACCATGTGTCCATTGCCTCTGTCCTTCAGATGAATGCCTTGCTCTGCTACGAATTTTTTGTTTCTACTGACAAAATTTATCACTCATTTCATCTCCTATTTAATTTGCATGACAAAAATAGATATTTTAATATACTTGTACTACCATATATCTTGGCAGCATCATCAGACTATTATCAACACAGAGCAAACTATCACTTCACTGTAAGACACATAAAATCTCATTCAGCTGGTCATCAAGGTTTTGTTTGGTCCACAAACCTACGTAACCCTACATCACAATGGCACTTAATTTTTATTAATTATTGTAATATAATTAATTTTTAGTAATTAATTAACTGTTATTATTAATTAACTACTTTTAAAGAAAGTATCTCTACTCAAGCAGTTAGCANCTCAAGCAGGGCCACCCACAGCTGGTGGCCTAGGGCAATGTGCAGATGGCTTTTGAATATCTCCAAGATTGGAGTCTGAAAGACTCCACAACCTCCCTGGCAACCTATGCCGATACTCAGTCACCCTCACATTAAAAAAAGTGTTTGTTGAAGTTCAGAGGGAACCTCTTGTGTTTAACCATGTGTCCATTGCCTCTGTCCTTCAGATGAATGCCTTGCTCTGCTACGAATTTTTTGTTTCTACTGACAAAATTTATCACTCATTTCATCTCCTATTTAATTTGCATGACAAAAATAGATATTTTAATATACTTGTACTACCATATATCTTGGCAGCATCATCAGACTATTATCAACACAGAGCAAACTATCACTTCACTGTAAGACACATAAAATCTCATTCAGCTGGTCATCAAGGTTTTGTTTGGTCCACAAACCTACGTAACCCTACATCACAATGGCACTTAATTTTTATTAATTATTGTAATATAATTAATTTTTAGTAATTAATTAACTGTTATTATTAATTAACTACTTTTAAAGAAAGTATCTCTACTCAAGCAGTTAGCAAGATCATTCCTGTTTCTTCTCTAATTTTAAGGTAAAATGCATACTGTAAGTTATGTGTTCTTCCATATAAACTTGCTGTGAATTAGGTATGTGCTGTGAATTAGGAAATGAAGTAGGCCCTGGCATTTATTTTTGTCGTTTCCAGTGAACCTCTGTGGCAGGCAGCACTTTTAAGTCAACTTTTTATTTGAAGTACACATTTGACTGGCATCCAAACTGCAGACAGCCATGAAAAAGCAAAGAAAAAAATACAGCCGGCAAAGGGCAAAGTCAGAGGGTTCCAGATGAATTTCTTCTAGCTGAAGAGATCCACTCCCATGAATCCCTGTGGGCACTTAGTGCCAACAGGATCACACTGACAGGAGACAAGGTTCTTGAGTTTAGACGGGAGGCTACATGTGATGTGAGAGAGGAGGGGCCCAGCTATGCAAGCACCCTGGCACCGCAGTACTGAAACAAACACTGCTGGTTTGCCAACTGTGAAGTTTTTCCAGTTGCTAAACTGATTTAAACAAGTTTGTTATGTGTTAGAGCTTGTTCACAATGCTGCATGAGGGGAACTTAAATATTTATAATGTCATGCTTGGCTAAAGGCATCTTCTCATTGCCTGATTGCCATTAGCCTCAGCATTTCTACAGCACTTTGAGTCAAGCAACTCCCATTGCAACTCATGGCAGATGGTCTAAGTCCCATAAAAATGTGAGGAAAAAGAGAAGGAGACGCATCTCTCTTTAAACGTCCAAGAATACGTAGCAGAAGGAAGGGTGGCAGTAGAAGAGAAAACAGCTTAGGGCTAAGAAAGCATAAAAAGTTAAGACCTGGCAGACAATTATATCATGAACCATGCACAGTGACTTCAATGGGCAACAGGTGAGGGTAGAAAAAGAAAGAAAATACTGAAAATGCCTCCCTTTTCATCACTTATTTAAGAAAAAAAGGCAATGTAATACCAATGAAACAGAATAGGGCAATCATTAAGCAGACGCAAAAGAACAATGAGGACATATAATTTTTTTTTTTAAGTGGGGTTGAATGGGGACAAATTAAGTGGAGAGTCAGTCTCTTTCCTTTGGATGAGAAAAACTAGGTGAGATAAAACTTCAGAATATGTACTTGAGGAGACTCATGAGCTGCCAGAGGGATTGACATTAGCTTAATGATTAATTGGATATCAGATTCTTGAAAGTCTTACTTAAAAGCACTCAAAATTAAACAAACTTGAAGATGTGGGGACTCACTTTCCTTACACTGTGAGTACAGTCATAGAAGGGCTGACATCATACACACAATCATCAATCATTTTGTTATTTAGATAACAAAAGAGAACAGTTAAGAGAACTTGGAATGATAATGAAAGTGCTCATGAATGGAACACATGTTAAAATGTGGAGTACTACAAACCAAATTATAAAGACAGAAATATCAAAATCAAACAGCAATGCTGACACATGTTTTGATGCATCATAACCAAAATATGCTTGCAATATCTAAAACAAGAACAAGGTCATGTTTAAAGCTCAAAAGCAGGGGTTTAGAGATGTCCTTATTTGTTTGGGGGATTTTTTGCTTGTGTTTTTTTTTTGTTTTGTTTTTTGTTTTTTGGGGGTTTTTTTAGGTTAGGTTGGATTGGGTTTTTTGTGAAGGGAATTTTACTAGTAGAATTTAGGAAAGAAATATCAAATGTGAATGAATACTAAGCTCACATAGACCTACAAAGGAGGGCCATCAACCCAAAGCAATCTTAGCACGTATTTCAATATTGCATTTTGGGATATCACGTTCTGTTTTGTAACAAAAGAAGTTGAATATTGAACTGATTTTAAAACAAAACATCAGAGGGCAGGCCATTTTGGAAATGAAGAATTACAGGTTCCAGCAAGACATGTTTTTCAAAATTCTCTCATACCAACTGTAATGAAATAGTTAATCAATTTTATAAAAATTAATAGAAAACACTGATAAACCTTTTTTTTTTTTTAATCTATCATCTACCTTTCCTGTGGCACCTAAACCACTAGTATATAGACATCTTGCCTTGATTAATGATATATACACTATGGGAACCCATATTAAGCCTTGGTTGCACTCCACTGCCTGAGAGATATCTCTGAACCCTCATTAACACCGCAATGTATGTTAGACAGTAAAATATGTTGAATCTTTTCATTTCAGTAGCAGTAGACAACTTTTTTGAAAAAAAATGTAGCAGGAAATCAGCAAGAAATTTATAATTCTCACGGAATTTTACCATGGGGTAGAAAAGTGAAAATATCAGTCTTTATTAGAATCAGTAAAGTTTAGAAATAACATTAAAAGTGCAGTGGCCTGAAATGGCCCTATATGCCATTTCTCAAGTAAATAGCAAAGGAAACATTTATAGTTTGTAGAGGTGTGTAAAACCACTGTCCTGGGTCTTGCTGGACTGGAGTTAATGTTCTTCACAGTTACTAATAGGGTGCTGTGTTTTGAATTTTTGATCAAAACCAGTGTTTCAGCTATTTCTGAACAGTGTCAAGCCTTTCTCTGTTTCTCACACTGCCACACCTGCAAGTAGGCTGGGGATGCCCAAGAGGCTGGGAGGGGACACAGCCAGGACAGCTGACAACAACTTATGACATCATGCTCAGCAATAAAACAGAGAGGAGTGGGATTTTGGTAGGTGAGCCATACTTCACTGGGGAACTGACTGGGCAACAGTCTAAACACAGGAACTGATGCATGATTATATTTGTACCACTTGTTTTCTTTCCTTTCTCTTTTCTTCTACTTCTCTTTTACTTACTTAACAATTTTTATCCTGACCCATGAGTTTTCTTGCTTCTGTTCTTCCTTTTCTCTTCCCTCACCCTACTGCAGGGACGAAGGAAGTGACCAAGTGGTTCTGTGGTGCTTAGTTGCCTGTCAGTATTAACCCACAACAACAGCGTGGTTTTGTAATGGAGAAGAGTCCTTTTAAAAAGTCATTTTGTAGCATGAGTCAACCTGGTTTGCTGCCAGAATGATTTGACATTTAAAAGAATTTATACCAAAAAGTGCCCGTGTGCCATGTCTCGGTTGACAAGACCTGGCTGACTGCCCATTCACATCTGTTCTCAATATGCACCGCCAGAAAGTAATGAAAATCCTATAACCACAGCCTCAATATTTATTTATTTTTCACAGCAAACAACAAGCTTTTTCATGAACTGAGCAGTGACTTTAGATCAAATGTGTTTAGATCAAATGTGTTCCTGGAGAACAGGAACAAGGATAACACTTGACAGATGAACTCATATAAGGATTTGTAAACTTTACTACAGAAGACGGAGGTAGAAAGAACAGATAAAAGGAAAAGAAAACATAAACAAGTATTGAGACAGTTTTCATTTTGGCTTTCACCTCCAGCTGCAAATTTAGTTTCAGAGGGACTAGAAAGCATAAACAGAAGTGTCCAGACATAACAAGTTGTTAGTTATGAAGGTAGATTCAAGAAAAAAAGTAGAAAGTAATCATAGCCATCTCCACCTCTAGGATAGCAGATTCCTGAAGACAGGATAAAAAAACAAGGATGAAATTTGGACCCAAGTTAGACCTGTTCCAAATTACTTTTTTTCTACATGCTGAGTATCTATATCTTCCATTTATGTTCTTCCCAAAAGGACTAACTCTTGCAAGTGATGAGTACTTCCCACTTCAGTTTAAAGCTGTTACTTATTCATGCATTTAGATGTGTGATTTTAGACATGTGTGTTTAGAAAATATAAGCCTTGGACCATATGAAAACTAGCATCAGGATTTCTCAGTTCTTCTTTGAATTTTCAATAGAAAAAACAGAATGCTTTTCAGTTTTTAAATTTCAGACTTTTAAAAATACTCTTTTCTGTCCTGAGGTATATGGAAGGCAAGGGTGCTTGTTTGCAGTGCGTTGCTCATCTTCTCCATTCTTGCTCTTCCATTCATCACTCCACTTGAAGACACACTCCCAGTTCTTACTTTGCTCTCTGGAGAACTGAGGTGTGATAATTCACCATCCTGCATTGCTACGGAGTAGCAATAGCTACAAGTATTTTAATTACAGAACTGAGGACCAGCCCTGGTCCTCAAGAAAATCACAAGGTGTGTTTTTCATAAACATATATTCTCTATAACAAAGCAAGATATATATTTTAGAACAAATAAAAGAGAATTTCTAAGTAAATAAACAAGCCTATAGACAAGGGCACACCACAAGTGACAAGTGTGAGTCACCTCTCTTAAATGCACTGGGAACCTGTCCTGCTCTTAGTTAATCAGAGTGGTAATAGATCCTACAGGTTCTCACATTCACCTTTCTCTTAGGAGGCTGCAAGCTGCTGCTGAGATGCAACAGCATCTGCTTTAATATCTGCTGAGATGCAGATGTTAAAAGAGTTATGGTGAATTTTTGTCATACTCAACCCCCTTGTTTAACAGCAATATCACACACAAAATCAGGCATACAAAGATGCGTAACTTCACCAGGAGACCTAGAGGCTTTCTGCTTTGAAAGCCCAAAAGCTTTCAAAGTCCTGAAGAAAGGAATTCACTGGGTTTAAGATCACATCTTCCCTAATGCAGGAGTTCAGTGATACAACCCTTTACTTGCACAGTGGAAAACTACTTCTACTAAACAGAAAAGAAAAAAGAAGAAAAGCAAAAGCATCAACAAACCCCTATCTGATGTCCCAAAAACACCAAAACCATGATAAGTTCATCACTTTTTCTTTAAAATTATATAAAAAATTTTTGAGCAGTTGATGTTCTCCATATTTTCATGTAATATTTATACAGAGATAGAGATACAAAGATATAGATGATTGGTGATAAAGTGCTCAATTATGAGTAGTGTTCATTCTTACTTACTTATTCTAAATCCAGGATTAAGCAAGATATTTAAGGCATGTTCTGCTTTTTAACCTATAAAATAAGAAAATCTTCTGAGAATTCTCTTTGTTTCGAAGCTAAGTTATGTGTTTTTTTTTTAATTGGGAATTATTGGAAAACAGTCGCTGAGTCATCTTAGTTTGTTCTATCAGTTGTCCAGCTCCCCTAAACAATTATGAAAATACTTGAATTTCCCATCATGTGTCTTTAATAAAAAGAGTTTTGTTTTGAAGAATGACATTACTTGTCTTGGTGTATCAAGTTTTTCTCTGACATAGATATATTTCCATCCTGAGTAAAAACTTTCATTCTCTCTAGTTTTCAACTTTGGATTTTTCTATAGTAATCAATATCACACCTACTTTAAAGTATACATTTTGCTGTTTGCTATTTCAGGAATATTTTCTAAGTAAAGCCTAATCTAAGTTCCTACAGGCTCACACTGCAGAAAAATCAGGCAGAGCCGTGGAACAAGGTGTGCATTGTGGATTGTACTGATGTATTACCTATGACCATGGCTCATCTGGCTGCTGGGTTAGCAGGTCACTGGCATGAAGCCACCAAATTTCAGAGAACAGCCTCTCTCATGGTATTTTGATATTTCCCCTTCTGGATTTGTCCCAACAGGGAAGTGCTGGAGCATATGAAAACTGGGCGTGGAGCTGGGAAGCTAACCAAACTATTTCAAACCTCAAATGTTTAGGTTAGGTGCTTATGTGGTCTTAACCAACTCACCCATCCCTAAATGTTACAGCATCAGGAATGATGATTTAAAAATACAGGAATGATACAACAGTGCCAGCCACTGTTAAATGCATTTCACATTTCTTGCAATCACCTCTGCACCAATGAGCACACTATGTGAGTACTTTGGGCACAGTTATAGGGATAGGATTTTGTCTTTTCCTAATTCTTCCTAAGCTTAGCACTGTAGATTGCCTGGACACGCTATCTATTTGCTGTCCTTGCTCCTGAGCTGCTGGAGGAGCAAGCTGAATAGGATCTGCTGAATAGTCAGGTATCAATGTTGGCAAAAAAAAAACCAAACACAAAAANGAGATGGAGACCACTGGAAAACACAGCTAAACACAGGGCAAAGCACTGCCTGAGAGACATGAATGGGGGGAGGAAGGTGTTACAAACAGCCCTACAAGCACTGAAGGCAGAGGAGGAGGAGGAGGAGGAGGAGAAGAAGAAGAAGGAGGAGCTGCTCCTGGCGCCAGAGCAGACTCCTCTGCAGCCAGGAGAGATGATGCTCAGTCCCTCATTTAGCTCGCTCCTCCATTTACTGCTCTCTCCCCACAGTTCTCTGAAAAGGCCAGTGGATACTTTATTTTTACCATACCTTGCATGTGCCCATCTAATGGCGAGTTTAGAAAATGAGAAAGCAGGAAAAGAGCTGGAAAACCTCGAGTGTCAGCTATGGGTGACAGCTCTGGGCTAGGCAGAGGGACCCCCTGGAAGGACATCAGCTGCAGAGCAGAGCTACCACGGCTGCCACTGACGGTGGGCCTGCACGGCCCAGGCATACGCCCAAAAGGGGCCCAGAAGGGTTTGAATATATAATCCTTTTCACTGTATTTTACCACGGACATTTTAAACTGCATTAAGAGGCGTATACTAATGTTTTGAATCGTTACGCTATCAGACTTTCAATTTGACAGGCCACTGAGGGCAGACCTGAAAGTATTCAATATTGTCTCAATATTTAAGTGCATGATAATAGTATAGAACAAACAAACATATGTTTTATCAATAGAGCATAAAGTATGACCATGAACTGTGCAAACCAAACCTGGAATGACAAAGCTCAAGCTAGTCTCATCAACCCAGCAGCCTGCTATGTAAGATTTCTTAATGTCTTTGGTCTCATCTCTGAAACTCTGCAAAAGCGACATAAAATCTTTCGCTGTGCAATACTGAAAAATCTGGGATAGGGAGTGATAAGAGTGTACAAGCTCTTTGCAGGGCTGTAACTCGGCATGCAGTTGGAAAGGGAGTTTAAGCTTGGTTTGCCTTCTTCAGGATCAGCAGCTTGACCATTTACTGCTCATATCAGTTATTTTACAACTGGGCCTAAAGGGTAATTTTGGAGGACAATAGTTTTAGAAAAAATAACTCAAGAAACATTTGAATTACTTTAGAAGAAAATGACCCACTTAAAAATAATAATAATAATTTTTCAGCCTAGGACCATGTATCATTTCAACTTTTAGCCAACCTTGGGAAAAAGCAGACTCTATTCAGGTAAGATGGCAGGTTTTGCCAGAGACACTAACAGATGTCAAATAAAGGTTTTGGGGAATGACACTGACATTCACCAAAGACAAACATGGATTCCATACACTGGAAGAGCTACTGACTAGCAAGTGTTTAATGTTTTTTTTTAAATGGTCCTTCTACAAACCACTCTTTTTCCATTAAAATTAGA
>VYZQ01022117.1:15296-25552 GCA_013400655.1 Mystacornis crossleyi
CGGGCCGTGCAGCGGGGCCGAGCTCGGCGAGGACCGCGCCGGGCCGGGCCTGCCCTGCCCCAGAACCCGGGAAGGAGTTCTATGAGACCCAAACTTGCTCCTCGTCCTATGTCCCGCCCGGCCCTGTCGCGGTGCGCGGCCTCGGGGGCGCACAGTGGCCGCTCCGCCGCCGGCGGGGCGAGGGCGCCCGGCACTGCTCGCCCGGTCAGCGGCGCGGACCTCACAGTTCAGCCGCCGTGTGTTCGTACGTGTGTGTTAGTCAGCCCTCTCTGTGCACATCTTGCGCTGCCCCCAAACTTCGGACCGGGCCTCAAACTTTGCCATCAGTGCTGGGCTCTCCCACTCCCAAAATGGATGTCGGCATCTCCTCCAGGCTATGGGCAGCAGAGCCGTTTACCGGCCTTCGCCCAGCACGAGGGTTTGGGGGCCGTAGTTGAGGTGGGACCCAGAGAGACACTGCTATGAACTTGCCTAGTAAAGGCTTCTCTTGGTCTGGGGGGCATTTTCCAAGTATTCCGGTGTCTGGTGGGAAAAAGTTCATCTTGATCACAGCCCGGCCTGGAAGTCATAGCCATGCCCTTCTGGGGAAGTGTGGGCTGCTTGGGGTGAGCTGTGAAAGTGAATCCTCCAGCAAAGCTGTTTAGTTTGTAGTGCTCAGGGTCCCACCTGACAAGGCAGTGATACTCAAGCAAAAAATTTCCCTGCAGTGTAGCTGGCTGGTGTTGCCTTACGGCCAGCAAGCTGTTTCTGTGAATACCAAGACGTAAGCTTCTCGAGCCATTCTTGGAATGCTCCCTGTGCAACTACTGTCGTACTAAAAAAAGTTCATGCTGTACAAAAGAGTAGATAAAGTGCTGCTGTTGTAACCCCCTTCTTTCATGAAATACTGTCTTGAGCGGTATTGTGGGATGTGTATGAATATCTGCAGCGTTGCAAGGCACGAGTAAGGCTGTTTGCTCTGCCATAGCTCAGGGTAGTTGTACTGTGCTTCTGTCAGGGAGCATACGTTGCTGTATCTCACATTTGCCAGTGGCATCGAGCTGCCTGGGAGTAAGGTCTTCCTGGGTTGTCTGGTAATTCCACATTAGCAGTCTACACCAGTGAAGTAATAGTAATGTATTTAAGCTATTTGCTAACTACGAGGAGGTTCTGTATAGGCTTTGTTGTGACATTGCTGCTTATATAAACAGTGGCAGGCTGACAGATTTCTGAATGAAATCTTTTTTTTTCTAGAAAGTCAGCAGCAGTGTAAGATTTCCAGTACTGATTTCCAGCTGCTGAACCGTAACTTTGACCTAGAAAAACTCAGAGCGAGATATTTCTGCTCCTGCCAGTTTTTGCGAAGATTCCTATTGTTGCCAGCTAGCAACAGGATTGAGGCTGCCTGCTTGTTCATAGTTTTTGAGGGGAAGGGACAGCTCAGATTCTCTTTTCTTAGCCGACAACTTTTCAAAAATGTTGTTCAGCTTGGGTTCTGCTCAGGCTGCTCAACCTGGAGGCCAAAGTCTTTATGTATCTTATTGCCAGCTCAATCTACCTTGTTCCCCAAGAATTACGTCAAAATAATAATAATAAATTTTAATAATCTTAAATTCTGATTTAAGATAGTAGATTGTAAAGAAATTTTCTAATTTTACTTGCAGAAGAACCTGATCAGAGATGTTTTAATGACTGGACCAAGTTTAAATAAGCATTTAACTCCATCAGCCTCTTCTTTGGGGGCGAAGATAAGGTTTGATTTTCCTCCATAGCTTAGTAAACTTAACTTCATCCTACCTCTGATTTACATTGGTGTGAATGTGGGAAGTGAATCGGTTACTATGTATTTTATTTGTAAAGTGTTGTGAAAAATGACCTTGGGGAGGTTAGGCAACAAGCCGTAGTGAAGCAGATCCTCCGATTCCAAGACTGGGTCTCTAGCCATTAGGAAAGATGCACCTGTCATGCTCTATCTAGACAGTTTGTTTTGACCTACCCAAAATACATGGCTATTGACTTGTCAGTCTTTGAAAACAGTGAAAAACTCCCATCAATTATGTCCAGTCCTTCATTCCAAAATACATCTTCTTATGATATCATTCCGTTGGAGAGCTGGCCTTATGAAGGAAATGTTCAGGTTTTAGTGCCATTTTTGGGGCATATATTTGATAGATATGGGTACAGATTTTTTTCTGATCGGAGTGTGGAGTATCTATTTCCTCATGCGGGTATCACTGATGTGGTGAGGAAGGACCCAACACTGCATTTTTTCAGGATAACTGAAACAACATAACTTCTGTTAAAGAGCCACCAAAGCTTCGCTTTCCCTTCCACTGCTGACATTTATTTCCTATCACCAACAGCAAAATCTATAGGAAAAAAGGCCTGTCTTTTGCCAGAACGTATTATTTTGCATTTCTAATCTTTGGATCACACATAGCCTGTATTTTTCACAATAGTTCTTGAATTCTCTCTCCTCTGAAAAGAAGAAGAGAAAGAAAGACAAGGGGTTCCATTTGGTTGAGAGGCATAAAGAGCACAAGGCAGGGGTCCTGTGGAGCCAGGTCAGGGAATTGGACTGGCAGTTTTGCTCAGAAGGAAAGGATAGTAAAAGAGAGGGAATTGAATTGGTGGGAGTGCATGACAAACTCTGTGAAGAGAGGAAGTGGAAGCTGTGTGTAGTGTAGTTAACACACATACATAGTTAATGTAATTATATTAAAAGTCAAAGGCTCTGCATTTAGGGGGTCTGTTCACTGTCAGCACTGTCACGATCAGCATTATCCGAAGTATGTTTGCATTTAAAGATCAAGAGTTCAGTAAGAATCAGAGAGATGTCTTCTCAGGCATTGTTCTGGAAAATATTTAGAATAAAAAAATTGCTTGTCACAACTCCTGATTTAAAAATGCATTTTGAAAAGCCATCTGTGGTAGTGTAACACTAAAGTCACTTCTATATCTGTAACTGCTAAAGTTTGTTCATACTTCATCTCAAGAGCAGGTGTTTTGTGATTTGGGTTTTGTTTTGTGGGTCTTTTTTGTTAAACTGGTAGTTTTTGGTGTGTTTCCCAGTAATGAAGTGTGTACTCCATGGTCACAATGTGTTTACTTGTGTCATACTCCATCCTTGCATTTGCTTTAGTCAACTATATATCTGTACAGTACATCACTAGAATATTACAGATTTATTTATATTTAACCAAATAAAATCGAATTATGAAATTTAATTTTTTCCCTGGTAAATAGCACTTCTTTTTCTTTCATATTTAGTTACTAATATTGTGACTCCACTATACTTCTGCATCCCCATAATCTTCTAATTTAGTCACCATTAAAATGATGGGAGGGGGCACTTTTTCGGCTGGTTAGAACTCTGCTTTGAGCTTAGATCTCTGCTGGTGTTTGGGGAGAACCCTGGTGACAGCCAACAGAAAATTATTATGTGAGGTATGGGTTAACCTCCTATCCTTAGGTTCTGGGAGAAGTTAGCTTACTAAGATTTTGACCACAGTAGCACATGCTTGCTTGAAGGGTGTATTTGCAGTCTTATCTTCTGAAAAATTCCAAAGTATCGTAGTGGTCCCACTTCTAGTTTCACTACTTGCTGGCTTTGAGGAGGCTGTTTTGCCTCCAGGCTGAAGGAAATGTTTTTGAGTGTAGGAGACCAGATTTTCTTGAAAAGTTTCTTGCAATGAAAATGTCACCTGTTGGACCAAGAAAGAGATGAGTAACCTAATTTTTATTGCTATTGCTAGTCTTAGCTTCTTATTTTTTGCACCTGTTAGGTATTTGCAGTTCCCAGTTTCTCCTACAATGGCCCCAGTTTAAAAAAGCCATGTTATACAAATATAAGGAAATATCAGTATACTAAATGTGCAGATTGAGATCAGTAACTGGAATTGTCTGGATAAGTAACTGTCTGCAAGCGAGAGAGAACTTCTTCCATGAACCCAGATGACCACATCTATGCAACTGATCCATTTTGAAGGATGAAATCAAGATAATGCTGTTCCCAAGGTGGAAATGCAGGCCTGGGAGAGGGTGATGTTGGGTCACTTAGAAGCGTACCCAGTTGTTTGATACAAACAAAATAATAATGAAATGACACTCTGTAGTAGCTTTGTCTTTGTTAGACAAGGTAAGAACAAGATACAATCTAAAATTTCTTGTTAACTGTTCGTTGGTTTGTTTGTTTTACTTTTTTCCCCTTCTGTTGGTCCTTCTTCAGTCCTGAATACTATGTTGCTTTTTCCTTTCCAGACTGCCGAAAATATTTTCTCTGCTTTTTGTTTCAGTCTTATGTCTCTGGTAGTATTTGAACCTGCCTGCTCTGAGTTGTGTTTCATCTGTGATGGCAATGTCCATTCAAGGGGGTATTTTGCTTAAGAGTATATACCCAAGAGACATTCCTTTTGTACCTATTTAGGGCCTGACAATTGTAATGAATTACTCCAGAGGGATTTTCTTGAAAACCCTTCTGACCCTCTGATAATTCAGTGAGAGACACTTGCTACTCTTGTATTAAATGAGTGTCCAGCTTCTGCATGGCAGCTAAGGCTGCCCCATCTTTGTGAAAGGGAATGAGAAGCTTGTCCTGGATCAGCAGGCAGGTAAAGCTCTCCCTGGTTTTTCAGAGTCCTCTCTCAGCATTCTCTATTAGCTGAATCCACTGGGTTAGGTATGGGATTTGACCTCTTCAGAAGGGAAAGTGACTCACACCATCTTTTCTTCACCTTTCTTCAACTAGCCAGTTTTTACTACTTAGAGCCTTAAGCAAGTAAAAATCCATTGAAGATGCCAGGACTGAATCCTGTTTCCACGGGCTTGGTGGAGTTGCCATGCATGAGGACATTGTGGATGTGGACTTCCAGGCAACCATAGGTATTTGCCAAGTCCCAGGAGAAGAATTTAATATTTAATTAAATTCTTCAGCTATTACAATACAAGGTTCTTCTGAAACTGGCCATTCCACAAATTACTGCAGTGACAGTTCACCAGAGGAGGTGGCTTTGGAGGCCTTTTCTCATTGTGAAAGAGCTACCTGTAAAACTTTGGTTCTGGTTCTCCTCAAATCTCACTGCAGTCAGAGCCCCTAGATAGTTTGTAACACTCACAGGATACAGGTAGGCAGGAGAGCAAACTGCTGCTGTAGCTGGTGAAACTTAAGTTGTTAAATGTACTTAAAGTATTTTAAAAGAAATGTGGACAGCAACTTGCCCATCCTGGCTTGAAATAGTTTCTTTTCTTGGACACAGTAGTAATTTGAAGCTTTTCAAAATTTTTAAACCAATCCTGTGCTCACTAGGAATTTTGTCATTAGCTCCAAAAAGAAGCGGTTGTATTTGCTGTGATTGCAAATACTAGTACTGTTTACCTTTGCTCAGGTATCTCATAGCTGACAGGAGCAAGGGAGACTGCTGTCAGACAGTCAGACAAATATACCTGATATATCCCCAAGACAGGGCAGGACAGAGCACTGCAGGTGAACAGGGTTAGCTGAGGGAGTTTTAGTTCCAGGGCCTATTCTGTTTTTTGGATGTGGTGTCTTTGCTGTTGTGCTGGATTGCAGATCTGCTGCGCAGCTCTGGGGTCGGCACTTCTACCTAAGCTTCTGCTGTGTGTCACTGCAACCTAGACAGACTTTGGATTACCCTTGGGCTAAGGGCACAACCCTTCGTCCACAAGGAACTTCCATTTTTGCAAGGGGTTAGATTGCATTAGGCATATGTTTGTAGCCTTACAGCACGTGTTCTTTTGGAGATCCTAGAAAATGGGGGCCCGTATCCCTTTTGAAGTATTTTTTGTTTATTTGATTTTGATTTGGAAGGTAAAGAGCAGGAGTCTTAGTAGTGAACAAAAGTGTTAGCTCCCTGCAAGTTCAAAAGCAAGTTTGTTCTTGTACGCTAGTTTTGGGTGGTTCCAGAGTCACAAAAGCGAATGGCCCGGGAGTCCTGAAAGTACAGTAAGTGGTAAGAAAGACATTCCTTTGAAGGGCAGCTCAGAGCATCATCCACCCATCCATTCTCTAGGTGGTCATGAGCCTATGATGCTACAGCATTGCCATTCCTAATGAATGCAAACTTCTTTTTTGCTTTTTCTCAATTCCATGTACTCTTTCCTAGTATTTTGAATCATTTCATGTTACCAGTGCTTTTAGCCAGTTATCCTTTGTTTTATTTCTGGCTTTATCTGCAAAAAAATACTTGAGAGAATTCCAAATTTTAATTCAGTTTGCTTACATTTTTTTCCTGTAGTAGTTACACTTATAACTTCCTTTGGTCTGGGGAAACAAGTTATTTTGAATCATCAGCTGTATAGATGAAGGTCTCTTATTTGCTATTTTATGATGCATCCTACTTAGTGGTCCTAAACACTAGTACGTAAGTTGGAGGGGAAAGCCTGGTTTTGTTATGTTGGTTCTGTGCCCTCACAGTGTGCTCAGTTTGAACCAAATGTCTTTTACCAGCACTCTTCCTTTCTGTTGTTAGTTGTTACTTTCGTATCCTCCTTGCTGATTCAACTCCAGAAGTAGCCTTTTGCCATCCTGCCAGTGTGCATAGCCTCTATGCTGCAGCTGAAAGTGTGGCAAGTTTACACTGTTCAGCTAATGTTTAGCATTGGTTGTGTATCCAGGTTTTCTTCAATGTTTTCTGCCTTTGCTAACTCTGAGAGGCTCTGTTAAATATGCCACTAGGATTTTTTTTTTTGCCACTAGGATTTTCTTCCTCTTCCTGGATTGTTGAAATCTTCTATAATCTGTAGTTTCTTGCAAAGATAAGTGATTTATTTGACTGTCCTTTATTCTGCAACTTGATCATTTCTGTCCAAAGCAAGGGCTTGGACAAGGAATCAATAGGCTCTTACTGTCCTGGTGAACTTTTACTGGGTTGTTGATGATCTTTTCATTCTCTGGATGGTTGAGGAGACTTTGAGAGCTTCTTGCTGCATATGACTGGATTGGTTAACTCCTTTGGTTTTTGCTTAAACTCTCCCAGACACATCTCTTCCCATCTTACTTATTGGAGTCCAATGTTAGTTTTCCCATGTCACCACAGGCTATATATGATCTGTCCACTTCCTTAATTTCTGGACTCTGTTTCCACTGTTGTTGAGCCAGGCCTGGTTCATAAATTTTGCAATATTTCTAGACTTTATGCCCAAACACAAAATCTTTAAACTTAATTTTCTGCAGCTGAAAACAGATTTTGTGCTTATCTTCAGTCAGAGCACTTGGTAGGCCAAATCCAATACTCAGTAATAATTTTACCTTTATCCATTGACTGAGGAGAGCTGCACTTAAAATATGGAGGAAGCTCTTTCAAATCATTGCAGAACTCCTGATCTCACAAGGTCCTCTGTGGCTGTGAGCAGAGGCCCAATCCTGTTCCTCAGTGACCAGGAGCTAATCTCTGTATGCACAGTATGTCAACATTATCTTATATCCGAGCAATTCAAAAACTGTCTGTGGAAGAGTTGAGAGAAGGGGGAACTCCAGGAATGTTTCAGGAACACAAGGTGGCAATTTGACTCCAGCTGTTTCCGGGAGCTGCAACTTCTTGGAAGCTGTATGCGACTTTAGTGTGGGCATTCATCACTTTAGCTGTGAAATACAATGTTTTTGTTTAAATACACTCATGGAGAACAAAAAAAAAAGGCACTCAAACCAGAATTTTATCCACTTCTAATGATAGAGTGCAACACCTGTTGCTTTGTCCACTGAAACTGCCTTCTCTGAGGATCTTGTAGCTGTTAATTAAAGGGAGCAGACTACAGTATGAGGAGGGCTGGTAGCAGGAGCTGTAACTTCTTTTCAAAGAAAGAGGCATATTTCTGCTACTTCACCAAATTTTCTACTTCAAATTATATTTGAAGTTGTTTGTCACAGGCAGTCAAGGAAAACTCAGATGATTTTCTGAATTCCATTAATAAAATGCAATTTCTACTTAGGGATTGAAGTCAAAAAGTAGTTTTTGCCTGCTTCAGAATAAAATAACAGTTGGAGGGATGTTTTACTTAGAGTATTTTGTAATTTAAAATCAGTCAAAGCTTATTGCAGGTCTTAGGAATGTAACTACTTGTTAGCACAAATTGAAAAAAAAAAAGTGCAGCTTTTAGAATTATATATAAGAGAAATTTCAAAATACTAATTAAACCAGAAACTAGACTCTTGGAAGGAGCTCCAATTAGAATCCAATATCACAAATAAGGAACCAATTACAGCTTTGATGCAAGCAAGTCTGTACCATTAGTGCATCAAGTTTGAATCATGTTTTTTTCATTCACTTACTTAATCCCCTTCTTCACTTTTAAGCTGATGATTGATTGTTAAACTAGTGGTTTAGGCTTCCCTTCTTTTCAGCTATTTTTCTTCAGGAAAGCTGACTAACTCATTTTTGTTTAACCTAAGGCAAATGTGGGTTACCTGTATCTGTAGTAAGACGGTATGACGACCTCTTAATCTTTTTAAAAGTGTTACAGATAAGACTATATATCACAGAGTATCTGGGGGAGATACAAGTTTCCAGTTTTCAAGAAGTCGTCAGTAATTTGTAGCCATGGTAAGGGAGGGAGCTGAAGAGTTGCAATACTGAACAGCTGCTCTTGTGCTTTGGATTAGTGCTTGCTCTCAGGTGCAGTAAGCAAATTCAAAAAGGATATTACCTCTAGTGCTGGGCAGTGTGTGTGTCCTGTCTCTGATCTGTAAGGCATCATAGCCACCTCTAAGCTACTTTTTGGGATCTACCTTAAACCATGATGAGTTTTGGATGAGGAGAGCCTCCCACAAAGAAGGCTCTGGTGATCGGCTTTCTGCTTCATGAAGGAGTTTCACATTTTCTTCTCTGTAATAATTCAGGGTATGCTGGCTGGGTCAAACTGATGGCTGTGTCTGAACCAGTATTCTGTCTGGATGGTTCAGAATCTTTTCTGGGCTTAAAATTTGTGGCACTGTGAGAACTGGGTTAGCTTGTATTGGCTGTTGGAAATTTCCATGGCTTTTATACCATCTTCGCTGTTTTCTGGACAGGAACAATAAATTGAGAGAGACTTTCTGATGAGATTATCTTTGTAAGGTAGCAAATATTTATATAAACCAGACTGATTTTCCCCTTTGGGCTTTGGGTTATAAACAGGTTGAAATGTTTTGAGATGCCAAACTGTCTCAGGTTCTGATGCAACGGGTTTGCTTTCTTTATCTTTTAGTTCTCTTCTGGCATTGAAATCTTCAAGTTGATAATCTGATTAAACTTCCTTACCATTTTAATACAGAATAGCAATCCCTTTTACCATCATGTTTCTAGATGAATATTTAAGTTTCTCTACTTAGGGCCTCTGTTGCATGTCTGTCTACGAAGTCTCTACTTGAGTCTTCAAGTGGCTGTCTGGTATACACAGGACCTGAGTGATTTCTCTGTTAGAAGAGAAAATTAGCCACATGTACAGTCTGGGGTTGTTAGTTTTGCTGCACACAGTAAGATGCACTGTGGCCTGAGTTGCTCTTTTCTCAGCTTTTTCATGTCAGCCTTGCTGTTGCCAGGGAAGCCAGGGAAGGGTTGCATTCCTGCCTGTCAGTATGCTCCATTTTCTGTTAAGTTTCTCTTGTTACAAGTTTTTAGACTCTTGCTCATCCAAATGTGCACAATTGCAGTCAGTGCCCTAACCCCTGCATTTTCCATCATTCCTTACAAAAAGACATATCTTATGTAAGTATTTTAGGTGGTGAATCTCTCTGCAAGGGAGCTTGTTTACTTCCATAATTGTGTCTGTTAGTTTTAGTAACATCCGTGATCGCTTACTTGTTGAAGACAAGTTTGACAGTAGACTTGGGGTAGGATTCAGTTGCCTGCATTTTGGCATCTTGTGCAGTTTGAGACACTGACTTACCCTGTCTGTGTCTCAGCTGCCACTCAGCTATGTGGTTAGCTAATCCTTAATTAGAACCCTACTTGTTGATCACCTTGAATAACTCCCTGAGTCTGCTGTCTGTACTGACAAGTGGTGTAATACATTTCTTTAAACCCATGTGTTATTGCCATTTCATTGCCTCTTCATGTCAGGGTTTCTCTGAAATGCCTGCCACATGCAGTGTCAGATGTGGCATGGGTCTTCAGAGAGCATGTCTGCTTCCTGGAGCAGCAGCTGATGGAATAGGCAGGCATCCAAATGTGGTATCTCAGGACATCTCAGCTGGCATTATGTAGTGGGTCTTTAAAAGACTAGTGAGTTGACCCTGGCTGGACACAAGGCACCGACCAAAGCTGCTCTCTCACTCTCCTCCA
>VYZQ01022118.1:23672-34256 GCA_013400655.1 Mystacornis crossleyi
CAAGACTGCTGTACAATGGAAGTAGACTTCAGCTACAAGAAAACAAAGCGTCCAAAACAGTTTTACTTGCACTGATTGCCACAGAGTTTTAACTGATTGTTTACTTAAAGTTGGAAGAATAAATTGTAGGTTTATCTCATTTTAGTGGCTACTATAAACAATTGAAAGGCATATCCTTTTCAACCTTTACAATGCTGACAGAGAGTGAAAGGGTATCATGGAGCGCGGTATGATTGCACTTTCTAAACAAACGGATTGGCAGGTTTAAGAAGGCGGTTGTGGCAGCCAATTATTTTTATTCCAGGCCAGGGTGCTTCACCCAGAGGAGAAGGCAGTAACATGCTGCTGAGGGACACTCCTTCACATCCCCTCACACCAACATCATCACAATCTTTTTGTGATGCACACCAGCATTTTTAAACAAAAACAACCATGGGCACAGAAGCGTAGATTAAGTTAGCAAAAGGAAGCCAGAAAGAAGGTCCCAAATGGTGAGGAATCGTACAAGTTTATGTTACTTCAGGAAGGAGCGAACTTAAGATCAGTATTTTTGCTCATGCGATTTTGTAGCAACAACAATGCCAATGCGGTACAGCCTGAAGTATTTGCACTGTCACTTCCCGATGCCCAACTAATCAGCTCTGCAGCTGAGAAGATACTGTTACCACAGGAGGGCACTAACCGGGCACCTGCATCTAACAGGCCAACACCAGGTTTTGACTGACTGCAAAAACAAGCAGCTCATCACCACAGGAAAAAACATTTGATTACACTAAACACTACACGAGTTCATCAACAGCAAGGCATCCAAATATAATTCCTGCAAGAAGTAAGGTGGAAGAAAACATTTTAAGTCTTATGGCAAGAAGAAACTGCCACTCAGGGATGAAAATTACGGCAAGGGAGGAGATGTCCATGTTTATTTTAGAGGCTGTCAATCAAAAGAAGAGCAGGCGAAATATGCCAAATTGCAGGTGGAAAATGGAAACTAAGTCTCTGATTCTGAAACAAGTTTCATAGTGACAAATCCACTGACTTCAGCACAATTCTCTAAGAACCCAAAATAAGTGGTATGTAACCTAAATAAGAGGTATGGTGTGGTGGGATTCCTCTTTGGGAGAGGAACTGCAGTTGACTCAAGGGCAGGTGCCCGGCATTCAGAAACAGCACAAACCTTGCTAGTGCTTCCCAGGTTATTTCTGACCAGAACGTACTCTCTGAAAAGGTAAAAAAGGAAGCTCAGGTAGCCACATCCTTTCCATTTGGGGTCACTGACAAAAGCACCCTTCATACAGCAAATTCATGCTACACACAACAATAGATTTAAATGATAAAGATGCTTATCAGAGACAATTACTGCAAGCTAAGCAGCAGTGAAATGGTATCTGGAGCTCCAGCTAGAGCCAAATTACCAAAAAGCTTCATTATTAGTAATACAGGCCATTGTAGTAGTTCTATAGAGTTATGAAAAGTGTTAGTGAGGGTGGGGGATTGGATTTTTATTGTGCTTTAATTGTTTGGGCTTTTTTTTAAGTCCATCACAAGGCAGGTTATTCAAATTTCAGAGCAAATATTTCAGTGGGGACAGTTTTGTCACACTAGCAAGAGGGATAGAGACAAAAAGTATTCCTTGGACACATCAAGGACTAATTTCTGGCTTCCATGTAAAATTTTGTCACGCTAGCAAATTAAGTAAAAGCCCTGAATAAATAAATTCCAAGTTCTTACAAAGCATTATAAGAGCTAAATATTAGCCATTTTTTAAAGGGATAGCATAGACACTAGGAGACAAAGTACCCAGTGTGAGATTCCCCAGGAGTCAGCAGGAGCATCTTAAACAGGTGCCAGATTCTTCAAATTTTGTCCAGTGCTTCAGCCCTGCAAAATGCACTTAAAACTATCTTTTGGAGGGGAAAGAATGAAATCCTGGTACTCTCAGTTCAACTGTGAAGTTTCCCATTGGCTTGAGCAGGACCACAATTTCTTCCCAGATCAGGACAGATTTGCTCTGATAAGAAGTACTTACAGAAGTTTTTCTTTACAACTATGCATCAAACCCTTTTGTACATCCCTACTACTCACATTCCTTATCTAGAATACCCTGATACAGCAGCGTTACAAAGGGCACTGTTGCAGGCTCTCTACAGAGGCTAAAACGTCCTTGAAGGACAAGATACATCATCTTTCCCCTACATATAGATTTATCTTGGTTTCTTCTCTTGCCAGTTGCGTAGGCCCAATCAGCCAATGAAAGGGAATTTCATCCTTGCAGAGCAACAATGTCAGCCTTTCTAATCATGTCAAGATACTAATAGTAACTATTTCAGCTCAGCGCGTGTCCTGTCAGCAATTTGCTCCACATGGGCTGTGAAGGGGCTGGGAACACTTAAAGCTATATTACTGTTTCCCAAGCCCTTTACAATTACAGCATGCGTAAGATTTTAGACCAATCTCTTCACCTTTTTGTATCAGTTTTAAACTGAGCGTCAGCAACATACAGTGTGTACAACGTATCAGTGCTGACAAAATACAATCCCTGCCTCCAGGAAGCCATTACCACCTAAATATCTGTCATATATATAATCCGGACAGGAAAGGAGTGAGCAACTTCTTTCAGGCTTTGGGAGGTTTTTTTGCACAACTATGAAGCACATGTGAATTCCAAATTTATAATGAGCAGAATTTCTGGACATTTACTAAAAGAAGAAGAATTTTGTTACTCAGACCTAGATATTAGCTAATTATGGTGATTACAAAGAAGCAACTTTCCAACATTAGAAGCCTGGGGGTCTTAATCCTGCTGCTGCTTATATGGATTCTGATATCAGGCATTCAACTATTCTAACTTCTGCAGGACTTAGTGTTAAATAACATGACATCTTGCAAGACTGGAGATTAAATTAATTTCCCCCAAAACATAAAACCAGTTTATTTCATATTGGCTGACACTTAAATATAAGCCTTTTTACACTGATATCTCATACAAACTGAAGAACAAAAAAAAAAATTACAGAAGTCAGTTAAAGTTAAAGTGTTCGCTCACTTGAAAATGAACAGCATTATCCAAATCATGGCACACGAGACTACAGCAAATACTAAATTTGTTGCTGGATGAACAACTGAAATCAAATTAATGTCCATGTTAACTTTGGTAAGAGTTTTGAGAGCATTGTGTGAAAATACACAATTCTTATGGATATAAGAAAAGTATTCTGAAAAGTTGCTATTCCTCTATCCCTACTTCAGAAACACTTCACATTCTTTGATGCGAGTCTGACACGAGTTCAAGCACAGCGGTCAGGACTAAACACACCTGACAAAAACTGCAGATGTGCTCTGATTCTGGCTGCACCTGCCAGTACCTGTGTTTGTGACTCTGTGTCCCCTTGGGAATCAGCGACGGAGTCCCTAGCCCCCACAGCAGGAACACAAACTGGGACTCCTGCTCTGATGCATAAGGCAGCTATGTCATTACTCCCTCTCATGAAACACAACAGAGAAGCGAGTTCTTATCAGGTGAAAATGCTGTTAAAACTCCCTTTTGCTGTGTGAAAAGAAATTCACTGTGACCCACTGTCCTCCTGGCAACTGGAAAGGACAACGCGGCTGCCATACTGCCAGCAACAGAACTCCCCTTTTGCCAAATGTTTCCATCCATAACATTGCTTTGAAAGATTAAAAATTCCCACAATATCAAATAAGATACTTGCAATCACAGATGAAGCAAGGTGTTAGTACAAATATATTTTTTGTACAAAAACACATAAGTTGGAAGGCTTCTTTCATGAACTGCTTTTCTCTAAACATATTACCCAACTATACACCATCTTCGACTTGTAAATGAAAGTACGTGACTGCTTCACAGGCTTAAGTTGACCAACGCAAACTGCATAAGGTATTGAGGACTGCGTTTCTAGACCATGATAGCATCTTTCACTCTTCACTCCAAACCCCCAACTTCTGCTCAAGAAAACTACAGGTCCCAGGATGCCTTAGGATAGCACAATCCTGGCAGGCCATTGCAATAAAAACACAGCACTGCACACTGGGGCCTGTAGTTTCCACGAGCCACATTCTTACTCAAGATGAGACCAGATGTAGGCCATATTGCACACTTCCACAGGCCTGCAAACAACACACACGCACACCGTACGGAGAGACTGCTGCTGGTAATCGTCAGGTAAGCGGGATCGATACCCACTTCTCATGTGTTGAAGTTAAGAGGCCAAAGATTTCTGCAGAAATAAACATAAGATAACCAAGAGTCCCTAAAGAATAATCAGCAGTTTGGCTACTTTCAAACATGCACAGTTGGCTGTAGCTTTTTAACATCTTTTACTGAAGTGCAACAATAATTTATGGGGTTTTTCTCCCAAGACTGCTACATTTAGTAATATTAAAGGGTACTCTTTTGAATAGCAATAGGAAAAGTATGTTTGGTGAGGGGCATATTCTCCTGTCCAGAATTCAGTATCTGGAAACAAATTGCTCTCTCCCTCCATTTCTACAATGTGCTGAAGCAGGGGCTTGCCTCTCTTCTGAAAAGAAGTGGCTCTTAGCTGAAAATTAAATAGCTGTGTCTCAGCGTAGGCCTCAGAGAGGAAAACGCTGTACTTCAGTAAAGGGAATGGCAGCTCCCCCTACCAGTCTGTTCTAAGAAGGTTTTAATCGAGGAAGGAAACAACCAGGCAACAAAATGAATAAGTCCTCCTTTTTCTTTCCCTCCTGCTTCCCTGAGCTCTGGATTATTATTATTAACACAATTAAAAAACAATAATATGCATATAAAATTCCATCTAAGCACTTATATGCTTCCCTAGTCCTTGTAGTACAAGACAGTCTTTGCAGCATTCCCAGGCTAGCAGGCAGCACCTGCCAAAATATGCAAAAGAAAAAGGACCGTGCAAAAGGAAAAGGCTGGGACAAGAGAAAGACAGAATCCCACTGCAAGAGAAAGAAATAGCGATGCTTCAGTCACCTGAAAGTCATCCTGATGCACTTCCCTGTAGAGGCAAGAGGCCTCAGGAGCATCTAAAGGTTTTGTCAATACAGCAATCCTGTCCATAGGCCAGACAGCTGTTGCCATAGTTACTATCAGCCAGCTTATCAGAAAATAATTATTGCGATTACTCAGAAGTTTTGTTAAAATAATTTAAAGCTTCAATAGGATACCACTTGATCTCTTCAATTAACTGTTTGCAACTACGCTGCCTTTGGGATTCACACAGTTAACTTGGATCTGCAGGGTTGAAGTGGAACAGGGGAAGGAATCAATGTTCCTTCTCCCTTTCGTACTGACAGCTTGTATTTCATAGGCAGAAACAAGGAAGCTGAGCCACTCATAAGCCTGGCTGCTTTGCTAAAGTTCTCTCACAGGCCATCTTAGAGTCACAGGCTCAAATCTGCCCTCATTTGTTTTAACCATTCACATATCCATACTGCAATTCAAGAAACACACCGGTTATGTTTTCAAAGCATACTTTTAATTACGCAAGCAAAGGTAGAGTCCCTAACTTCAGAGGCAGGTGACACAACTTCTGACCAAGTGAACTTTCTCTTTTGTTCTGCAAGCGCAGTACTGTCAGGTGGAAGGGCGGAATCAGAAAACACACATTTTAAGAAATCGGACATTAAAAATGCATAGAAGCTGTATGAACGTGGCCTAGAACACAGGTCACATGAAGCAGAGCCTCACTGCTTCTGTACCACTTAAGATGCATTCCCACCAGTAGCAACAAACATTAGACTCGGGCTGGGGGTCTGGGGGTGGAGGCAGCACGTTTGTTTTGTGGTGTGTGGTTTTTTAAAGCATGCTTTGAGCATACAGCCTCTAATCAAGAGTGAGCATTTGTCATGACAGCAAACAAGAAATCCTCAGACAAGAGGGAACAAATAATAGGTGCAACCATCTAGGCAAAGAGCTTTTAAGGCACAGGGTACTTGATAATTCCATCAGAGATATTAAAATGGTGTAAAAAATATACCAGAAAATAAATACTGCAGATAAGCCTGTATCAAGCAGCACATTTTTTCCTCAAAAACCTGGAATGATCAAAGGGCTAAAACAAAAGATTCCGTGGCAAAGTTGGGGCTTTGTAAGGATAGTAGGCAGGGCAATCCACTCAGACCAAAAGAAGTGACCTGTTAGAATTTTTTACAGCTATAAAAATTATTTTAGGGACAGGTGATTCTAACCGCAAAATCTGACTGCCATGCAAGTGCACCTTTCCTTGGCACTAAGTACTTTTAAAAACTCTTTAGATTTCTGTGCATTTTAAAGCCATTCTATGAACTACACTTCACTTTTGTGAAGTTTTGACATAGCAAAAGCAGCATCAAACAAACGTTAAATCATATTTTAACAATTTTAGTTCAGAGAGGAACTTTGTAAAGTGCAGGAGCCATAAATAAAAACTTATGAAAGAAACAAAGGGGCAGCTTTTTTTTTAAATGAGATTATATTTGCCACAAGGAAAAAAAAAAAAGGAAAGGAAAATGAGAAAATACAAAGTTGCCCCCCCGCCCCTCCAAATGTAAATAAAATTCTTTTTTGCCTGCATAATGCATATCTCTACCACCAGCACAAGCCAGACACTGGCTTTGTGCTATACTGAACATGAAATATTAATGTAAGATACCTATAAAAACTATCCTTCTATACCCTCTATTTACAGGGTACGGAAGTAAGTACAGCCCTTTGCATTCAGCAGGCATCTCAAAACCCTTCTGTGCTGTGCCCCACCTTTCCACTATATGGTTTGTTCCTAAATAACCTTTGTGCTGTTAAAATACATCAGAAACAGGATGTGAGCTGCTTTCTGGCACAGAGTAATTGAACAAGGGCAATTCACGAACGTACAGGAGCCAGGCCTTTTGTAGAGTCTTACACTTCTAGTATACAGCTACGCATGTGACTGCACAGTTGTGAGCATAAAGGGTGAAGGGGACAGCGAAGAAATATTATTAGAAGCTTAATAATAGGTTTTTAGCACTGCCCCTTCTGCACAAGAAGCCTCTCCTGGTGGAGATGCTTTACAGCTCACATCCCAGTGAGATGGCCCTCCAAAAACCAAAGCTCCTATCACCCTACGTTGTCCCTGGAGGATTTTAAACAAGTAAAACCAACAAACCTGAAACAACAGTAAAAAGGTTAGGGTCACCAACACGTTTCTCACATGACATTCATCTTGAGTTTCTGGTACCCATGCAAAATGCCAGTAACATATGAAATAAGATAGAGCATCAAGGTTCTTTCAGACTGGACTAAAATAAAAGAAAAATTTCCACTGCAAACAATTTCCAGTAGTATCAATTCATTTGACCAAAGAAAGTTCTTCATGGCTCTGAGAATAAGGATAAAGGAACTGAACAGCTACAATGTGTTCATTATAAACAAACTGCATGGACAACTCAAGTGACAGCCAGGCTCACTATCAAAGCTTTCCAACTGCACACGGAATTAAACAAATTTTTAAGGAGTCAATAAAATGCATCTTATTTTCTAAAAAAAAAGTCCATGCAAGTTATGTCCTTTGTAATGATTCACACCAAGATATTTTAATTTTTTTTTAATCATAATTTCTACAGTGAAGTTTAATAGGCACACACAAAACCTCATCTCTAAAAAAAAAAGTGAAGTTGGAATAAGAAATAGTTAGGCCCAATATTTGAAACACAGCTAAAGCTGAAGCCTACAGTGAAGAGATATCTTTACAAAATCTAAACTTAAAGCAGAGCTCTCACTGTTGAAGCTGGAAAACACAACAGCACTTTTTTCTAAGCAGCCTAAGTTTTAATTTCCTACTTTTGCTTTTTTTTCAGGTCTTTAAAGGAAAGGGTTTTTTTATTTTCATTCCCTAAAGGAAGAAAACCACTTTCAAATGCCTGCTTCCATCAACAAAACTAGTTCAGGATGCACATAGAGGAGACCAAAGGTTGAAAACTTTCAGGTAAAAATCTTACAAAGACTAATGGCAAAACAATTATTAATAACAAAAGACTCCTCCACACAACATTTTGAAATATACAATGCATTAGCTTTGCTAGTAAAATGAAAAATCACCAAAACCCATAGTGGGATCCACACCATATTTCCTGTTGCTCAGGTCACTATGGCTAAAATCTTGGGATATGACATAGCTGACATCCACCTGGTGGCAAGTACTCTCAGTGAGCAAGCACCTACTTTCCGCTGGACAACGGGTCTCTTAAGACCTTGAAGACATACTCCATACATGCTACTATACAACATGAAATGAATGGATAGAGAGACTGCTCCATAATCCCTTTGTATGAGCTCAAACCCCTAGTTGATATAACTATCATAAAATAATCACTCTACCATAGTGAAGTTGAAAGTTTTAAAAACATTTGGGAATCTCTTCATCTATTTTTATAAATGCAGGTTTAAAGTTTCATGTACTGAGCTACATAATTCCTTTCTAGAAAACAATAATAAAAAATGCCCCCAAAGAAAGTTTCATTTAGGTATCGTGAAGCATGTATAGCTATAAACAAAATTTCCAAAGACTGTGATCTTTCTCCTAAAGTATGATAATCAACTTCTTTAACTAATATGGGTAGTTACGCATATTTTTTTTTACTTCTTTAAGATCCTGTTCTCAGTAGTAATTTAATGTCACTATTTAATAAAGACTTTAAAGTTATATTATATGCAATCATTAGCAAGTTTAATATTAAAGTTTTGGCATTACATGTTAACCTGGTAGAAGTAATGAATTTTAGAATTTTAAGGAGGTTGGTTTTTTTTAAACAAGGCTTTGAAATGCATGTTATTTTTTTTCACAAATGAAGCCTCAAAATAAGCCTCCCTTCATCAAAGTTAGAAATTCCCCTGCTATGTAGCAGGTCCAGCCTCATCAGCTAACTCCGGGAAATCACAGGAAAGCCAGAGGAAGCTGACTTACAAAACTGAAATTAAGCAGGTGTCTTTATTGTTAGAAGTGAGCACAATGCGAAAAGGGGAAAAAAAAAAAAGAAAAAAAGTAAACAGACAGCCAAAATCCGTCTTATTTCTGATATCTGAAAATCTACAGCTAAGCAAAAAAAAGACGCATCTATCTACACATATGGGTGCACAGGAGTATCTATCCTTTAACCTGATAACTAGCAACAGCACAAGAAAATTTCCCTGGCCCAAAGCCTACCTCTTCCTCAAGCCCTGCCATTGCAGAGCGCACATCCCCACCTGATTTCTCCATGCTCAGACCCACCGTACATCACGGTACACAACTTTCTCGTGACACGCACGTTAGTACCCCCAGTGGGACGTTTTTACACGCAGTCTCCACAGCGAACAAAAGTTCATTGTCAAGCTGAGGGCTTGGGCCCAAACAAATATCCAAGAGGATAGAAGGGGGAAAAAGGGAGAAAGTGCTCCTCTCTGCAATTATAAGATTTGCAGGCAATCACCGTTACTTACAATTAAAAAGTGGGAACAGGTGTAGCAGATATCATACTTTGATAGCTGAACAAAGAATATTACAGCACGTGACTGAAATGTGATGACATTTGTTCACCAATCGAAAACAAAAGCCACTCTCCAATGGCACTCTTTCCTCCACCCCCAAGAATTAGGAACTTAGAAACCTCTCCATATTGAAACACATCTGTTCATAACCTCATTTTTTGACACTTGAGAAGAAGTTGAATGAAGAGCTCCATGCATTAAAAAAATACGAATTCACCCAAAAAACCTCAGCGTACAAACCCACGAGCACCCACCAAACTGCAGAGGTGGTTGAGGAGAAAGCTCTACCGACAGTGAAGCATGGAATAATAAAGAACAGGAAAAAACAAAACACACATCACCCAAAAAAAAAAAAAAAAAAAAAGAGGAAAAAAAATAATGCAGGAAGGCAAGTGAAGAAAGGAAAGGAACACGCATAAGAGGACTACACCAAATGGCAGAGTCCCACATAGAGCCCCACTCCACCTACACGGGCGCAGGAGGGAGGGAAACAAATCAAAATAAAGAATTGTCCGTGCCCAGTGCTGGGGCAGGCGTGGGCATCCCCAGCCCCCGGCCCCGTACCTGTGCGGGAAGGGCAGCCCTAGGGCGAGGGGGGCAGGCCCGGCTCCGGAATAACAAGTTGCTGAAGAAACGGAATTTTCCCGGCGCTGCTCGGGCCACAAAGACGAATGAAAGGAAGGAGGGAAGAAAAAAAAAAAAAAAAAAAGGAAAAAAAAAAAAAAAGAAAAGAAAAACCGCAGCAGCAGATTTACTACGAATTATCCATCACCGAGAGCGGCATCATTTCCCAGATAATAATAAAACTTCCCCAACAGCATCGCGGCGAAGGACCCGACCGAGAGAAAAGGGCCTGGAAATAATCATCCTGAAGGAAACCGGAGGGGAGGGGATAAGCCTCCCTCCCCCACCCCATCCCCAGTGCAATGTGTCATCTCCTTCCCCTGCTCCTCCCCCCAACCCCAATGTGTCACCTCCTCCTTTTACCCCAAGTGTCACCCTCCTCCACCTCTCCCGCTCTCGCTCGCAAACTTCTGCCGGGGAGGCCGGGGGGCCGCCCCGGGACGCTCCGCTATTCCCCGCCACCCCCCCGA